>BQNB010046282.1:0-43791 GCA_026074375.1 Tanacetum coccineum | reverse complement strand
TCAATGATGGGTCAAATGTCTTTTTTCTTAGGACTACAAGTCTCTCAAAGTCCTAGAGGCATCTTTATTAACCAAGCAAAATATGCTCTCGAAACCTTAAAGAAATATGGAATGGATCTCTCTGACCCTGTCGATACACCAATGGTGGATCGATTGAAACTGGACGAGGATCTCATGGGGATTCCAGTTGACCAAACTCGATTCAGAGGAATGGTTGGCTCCCTTATGTACCTTACAGCCAGTAGACCCGACCTTGTATTCGCCGTTTCTTGAAGATAGGTTGGTTAGCTGGTCATCAAAGAAGCAAAGAAGCATGGCAATATCAACTACAGAGGCTGAATACATCGCCATGTCTGGATGTTGTGCTCAAATCCTTTGGATGCGATCACAGCTCAAAGACTACGGATTTGACTTCAATAAAATTCCTCTGTACTGTGATAACAAAAGTGCTATTGCTCTTTGCTGTAACAACGTCCAGCACTCTCGCTCTAAACACATCGACATACGGCACCATTTCATCCGAGAGCAAGTGGAAAATAGAGTGGTTGAACTCTACTTCGTGGAAACGAATTATCAGCTTGCAGACATTCTCACCAAAGCATTACCAAGAGAACGGTTTGAATTTCTTCTTCCACGCCTAGGCATGAAGAGTTTGACCCCTGAAACTCTCAGACGTCTTCAAGAAGGAGAGGATGAGTAAACAGAATGTCGTAGTGTATCCTTTGTAAATAGGCCACACAAAAAAAAATTATTAATATATATTTAATAAAATACTTAAAAGGCTTAAAATTAATTAATAATAATAATAATAAAATACTTAGGAAATATTTTAAGTCATTTGGAATTACTAAAAGGCTTGCAATTACTTCAGATTGCAACCCGGTTTGATGCCTGGGCATGGATTACTTTATATCCATGCTTTATGGGGGTATTGTAAAACAATGGTGAGGGAAGAGCTGTTCGCCTGATCTTTTCCTCTCAATCAACGACTACAGCTCTTTCAATAGAAAACGGGTCGTTGTTTGAGGGGGAGAGTAAATGGGAAAAATCTAAGGGGTTCTAAAAGACTGTTGGATGCTATGTAAGTGTAATTATAAGATGGTTGTTGTATTCTAAATGGGTTAATATTTGAAGGGGAGTTAATTAATTTTAACTCAAAGGTCGAAAGTTACCTAGTGTTGTAATGATTAGGGTTTAAAAAGCATTTGCTCTTTGTTTCCTAGCCTTATTAAACAATAGGGACTAAGTTGGCCAATTGCCTAATCTTAGAAATGCCTTAGAAATACTTAAAACAAGAAATAAAAGAAGATGGAAACCTAAGGGACTGAATCTGCCAACTTTCTAACTTAGGAGTATATAAGTGGCGGCGAGTTGCTATTTGGTCAAACTCTTCGAAAACCGGTCAAAGATAAAACACACACACACACTCACGCAACTCGCCGCCAAGAACAAAGCATCAAATCGCCGATTTCGAGTGTTTCTTGCAAAGGTAATCATAGAACCTTTATCTATATCATTTATTATGTGTATATATCAAAGGAATCGAATGAAAACACAGTAAAAAGTGTATAAAAATTAGATCTAGGGTCGTTTTACATAAAAATACCAATGTAGTGTTGTAAGGTGTGCTTTAGATGCTGGGAATTGTTCATAAGGTATATATGAATAATTTTTGATGTGTGGATTTATATCCCAAACATTAACGAATGATTTGCCCTTGTTTCTTAATGGCGGGTTGCCTTTTAGAAAGAAAGAGTCGGGAGTAATGAGTGTCTTATGCGTAGGATAGCCTAAGAATGCCTTAGGATGTGATTAGGTTAGACAAAGGAAGTGCGTGGTTTGAATTTTAAGAAAACAGTCCGAATGGCGAGTTGCATGTGTTTCTAGCTGGCAAGTTGGTTATTTTATTAGTTTTTAATAAAATACTCAACCCGCTGGTTCTAAACAGCGGGTTGCCTAAACAGCGGGTTGCCTAAACAGCGGGTTGCCTAAACAGCGGGTTGCCTAAACAGCGGGTTGCCTAAACAGCGGGTTGCCTAACGGCGGGTTGACTCACAGCGAGTTGTCGAATGGCGAGTTGGCCAACAGCGGGTTGCTTAAAAGGCGGGTTGTCTCACAGCGAGTTGTCGAATGGCGAGTTGGCCAACAGCGGGTTGAATAACAGCGGGTTGGCATAATTTTCTATTATTTTATTCCAACAGGTAAACCGCCGTCTCTCGGCGGTTTGGTCGAATATTTTTATATTTTCGCGGCGGTTTGCTCAATTCTCCTAACGGCGAGTTGGCATTCTGCCTGGCGGCGTTTTGGGCTAAGTTTCATATTTTGACCCATTGAGCCCAATAATCTATCAAGGCCCATTCGAATGACCCAGTTGCTTTTCTAAACCCCATCCGGGCTTAGTTAACAAGTAATTGATCCTGTTGGATAATTAGTAGATTTTAATCAAACCAGAGTTACAACTGTTTTAATCAATCGTGCAGTTACATGACTTTTATCAATGCTAACGTTCTCTCTAACTTCGTTTCTCTGCAATGTTTGTCTTCTTTGTTAAATGCTCTTTTGCAGAATACAATGGCAGAACAAAATGTTCCCGCTCAACCTCCTACAAGAACAGATGAGCAGATTGTACCTCGCTCTCAGTGGTTAACAATCGGGAAAAGCAACCTACTTTTCAATGCACAAAAGATTCAAAAGAACCCCATCTTTCAGATATCAGTGGACATCCTGAGTAATACCAACTTCTTCCAAGCATTCACTGCCTCAGCAAAGGTTTCGGCTATCTACCTGCAACAGTTCTAGAACACAATGAAATATAATGAGAAGACGGGGGTTTATAGTTGTCAGGTTGATGAACAATGGTTCGATCTAAGTGCTGATCTTCTCAGAAAGGCATTAGCAATTACTCCTGTCATCCCAGCTCATCCGTTTGAGTTACCTCCGTCTGGTAACACTGTCATTGATTTTGTTAATGAGCTGGGGTATCCTGAACCTGTAGAAATTGTCTCCAACATAAGGGTGAATTATGTGTATCAACCATGGAGGGCAATTCTATCCTTAATCAACCAGTGCTTGACAGGAAAGACTTCTGGCAGTGACAAACCCAGACACCCAGTTCTGCAAATGCTGTGGGGAATCGTCACTCAAACTAATGTTGATCATGCAGAGCTGATATGGGAAGAGTTTACTCAAGGGATCCAGACATTTTTCTCACACAAAGCAAGCCACAAAGCCAGTCTGAAGAACCCAAAGAAGAAAGTAACTCCTCTCCTCATCCCTTATGGACGGTTTTCCAAGGTGATAATATACTACTTGGCAAGCAATAACAACATCCATCGACGTCCTGAATCTGCTGTTCATCATACTGGAGATGATTTTATACTAGGAAATCTCAAGTTTGTCCCTAAAGGTGAGTCAGTTGAAGTGTTTGGAATGGCAATTCCCGATCCCCTGATAACTGAAGCCATTCAACAATCCTCTTATTATCCCAAGTATCTGGAAATGGTTGCTGAGAATACAAAGAAAACCCCTCAAGAAAGTGCAAGCGTGCAACCTGCAACAAAGCGTGCTACACCCAAAAAGCCCACAACCACCACACCAGTCAAACAATCCAAGCCAGCTCCTCCTCCGACAAAGAAACCTTCCAAGCGTAAGCTTCCACAGAAAGTGAGAAAGGGAAAGCCCTCTTTCCAACTTGTTGACGAAGATGATGAAGCTCAACAAGAATCTATTCCTCGAGAAGAAGGTAATGATCCTGATCTCGAACGGGCTAAGAAGATGAGTTTGGAAGCACTTCAAGAAAAGGGAGAAGGAGAAGGTGATGATGCTGACTTGGAACGAGCTATTAAGCTTGTCACACCCCGTAAATTCCCGGTTAGTATTCTGACCCACTCCGGTCATCTACTTTAAATTTTATACATTACGTTTAAATATGATAGTTTATCGGGGAACTAAACTGCGTAAAAACGGAAAAACGTCGTCGGACGCGTTCTGACATCGTTTATAAATTAATTTAGGCTTAATATAAGATATTTTAGCTTTCCTGAGTGTTTCGTGATTTTTAATCACTTCCGATATTAATTTTTGGGTTTTATCCTTTAAATTGCGTTTTTTGCGTTTTTGACCAAACGGAACCTCGAAAACTCAAAATCTTTTCGTGTAAACTCAAGTTATCGTACTTCTAGTGTCATACTACTAAAAATTTCGTTCACCCTCATTCCCATACATATAAAGATGTCTAAAGCCAAGCCAAAATACTCTTAGTACTTGAAATTAAATCATCCTTAAACCACTAACTCAAAATTTGAAAATATTGCCATACTAGTGTAAGAAAGAGACATTTTTGTATCCTAACAACATGCATGCATGCAAGACTCTTACACATCACATGTTACTTACACACTCTTACATCTTTGACTAACAAATTTTGAACCATAATTATACCACTTGAACCTTGGCTAGAAAAATTGAACCATCTTGGACCTTGTGAGCCATGTTCGGCCGAACCAAGGGTGCACACACCTTTGGTGTGTCTTGGTTACTTGTGTGCACCATCTAGCCCTTTAAACCCTAGTCTTGAACTATAAATACTAGCACATTCTCACACTTAGGGTTCCTTATCATTTCTAAGTCAGCAACAAGTAACGTCAACTCCTCCAGTGATTGCTCCCTTCACAGATGTCTCATCTTCTAAGCCGTCATTACTGGTCACTCCTCCACCAATCAACACGGAAGCTACAAACAAGCACCACAACTCACCCAGAAAATTACTGCCATTCACGCACTCAGCTAAAAGTGGTCAAGAATTGGAGCAAGAGATGTCTGAATTGAAGAAGACAGATCACGTCTGGCTGATGTTTGGCTTCAAATTAATCCAAGTTCCTACGGCTGTTGATAAATATCTAGGAACAAAACTCGATGATGCTCTCCTTAAGGTTCTTGAACGACACACTGCAGATTTAATCGAGAAATACTCTGTGATGCCTGGCCAGTAGTCTACTAGTAATCAAGTAATCTGAAAAGAGTCCTAAGGAGAATTATCAGAATCAAAAGGAACAAGTGAGTGAGAAACAATATTCAACTTACACCATCAGGTCAACTGACTAAAGTTGATCTTGCAGAATTTGATCTAAAGAGTGCTCCTCTTCAAGCACATGAATAAGATCAAGTCTGCACAATAGAAAACGCCAACTACCATCTATACCAGCACTTATGGAAGCTTTAATAGAAGATGAAGATGCATGTATAAGTGAATTAGCAGATAATGATTAAAGATCACAAGAGAAAGCATGAAAGTGATGATGATGAAGACGAGAAGATGATAAGGCCCTTCAACTAGAATCAAACCAGGGGTGAAGTCAGCAAAGAAGGAGAATACACGATTCAGATGCTATCTGTTTCAGGCTCAACCTCCTACTAAAATGATGAGCAAAGTTTCGAAGAAACCAAGGGAGTCTGATGCATCTGCATCCAAGCAACATTCCAGCACTACCTCAACTTGAAGGCAAGATCACTGACATACAGAGATGCTGTTGCTGACACTTCGATGCCCCGATCTTAAACCAATCAGAACTTCAGAACAATCCTCATATAACATTCCAATGCAGGTAATGAATGGCAACGTCTCAGAAATTAGGAACCTATAATGCTCACATTCCTAAGGTGTCGACCACTACGTGGTTTAAGCCAATTCCAAAAGGCGAGAGATCTGCTACACCTGAACCAGAATGGACCATTCCCCTGAATGACTTCCTAGAACCAGAGAATAACAGGCAAAAAAACACATACCCACAACGTATAAATTCCTGCGGAGAAACGAAGCTTCAAAGGAAGACATATGATATTGGGTCATTCATCAAATGGTTCTGCAGATGAACAGGAAAGAAGAAGCTCTGCAAAGCTGACTTAGAAGGTCCAGCTTTCAATCTTGTTAAAGCCTTTCATAAGAACAACGTCTTTCTTCAATATCAGATGGATGAATGCCATAAGCTACTGACAAATAAGGTTGATTTGGATGATTCTGAGGGTCATCAAATTCCGCGAAATGTATATGAACGCCTTAGAGGTCCACCAGGTCAGTAACTATTCAACCAAATTCCTTCTTCAAAAGGATTCTGGATTATCTTCTGACAGGTGGACAAGAGCAAAAAATGCCTTATCCATATCCAAGCTCAAAGCCGCTCGTTACCTAGACTTTGGCCTTGAAGAATTAGTTCCATATTTGTGGGTTAAAAGTGAACGCGAATATGACATCAGTGCGGCCTATGGCATCACTCATTGGTGGTTTAGGAGAAAGGAATTCTACATCAACAAACACAGTGAGCCCTCTGATCGTGAAGCAGTTAGATCGCAGATGCGAATTCTCAATGTTAACATGTAAAGTGTTTGAAAAATACGGATACAACTACCGAAGAAATAAATTCCTTCATCGAGCTGATTACCAAGAATACAAGATTCCGGAAAAGGATTTTTCAAAAATCTCATCCAAATGATTTGAAGATTCTGTTCCTACTCATTTCAAGAAAAGCTCAACCATCTGCCCAAGACAGACAAGACTAGTCTTCACACGACAGTCAACATGTGGATAAGAAACCTGGTGATCAGAAATCGTGTGGGAGACTTACAGCTCGGGATTGAAAGTTATCAAACAAAGATCAACCTTAAACGTCCAAATTGGGATGCAGCCGACTATTACTTCAAAGAAGATTACACGATTGTCCCTAAGCCAAGAGCCGTTGTCTACAGAGACAGAAATGATCAAAGAAAGTTGATGAGGCTGAATGAGCTACACAAGTTTAGTGATGGGACGTTGACAAGAGTAATGGAAAAACTGGACCACATGGTTAAAGACTTTCATCTGTTCGAGTACAATAAGGGCATGGAGACTAGGAAGTGGTCAGAGGATGACAAGAGAAGAAGCAAAGACTTCATCACTGCAATCGAGAAAAGACTACAGATCAGAAGGATCTATCGAAGTCTAGAAAGCTTTGTTGGAGGAAGAATAAGAGATATTGACTACAGGCTGATCAACAAACGAACGTGACGAACTCGTCGTTTACTATCAAAAGGTCATTTTTATTTCTTATTGTGAATAATATATCTTGTACATTAGTAAGTAGTTAATCTTTGATTACTAATGTAGAGTAATTAATAATCCCCAACGATTGAGGGGGGGCAGTTATATGTCTCATACACACTGCGAATTAAGGCCACACTTTTCTCCCAAATTTTAAACAATTTAAAACAACTGATATCGGGAAAATGTCAAAGGGTTTAAAAATTTTGATAAGGGGAGAAAATGTGATTAAAATATGTGTATAATAATAACCGTGATTATTAGGACTCATATACTCCGCCCAAACGTGCTAAACAATTTCGAATACCGAAGCACATTTTGAGGGGGAGCGTTTCTGAAAAAATCAAAAATGATCGAGGTACTAAACGCTTTGATATTTATATCATAAGTACCTTAATTGAATTTTCAATTGGTTTTATGGAAAGGAGAACTGTACCAAAAGACCGACCATGCATTTTACTTAATTAGAGTTATAAGGTTGGTAAGGTTAGGTACTATTCCCAATGATCCAGCCATAACTGGAGGGATCTACCCAGGGACAATCCACTAGTTAGTGTAGAAGTCCTTAGGTATGACATATAAAAGGAGTAAAAGTGAGAATAAGGGAAAAGTGTCGACTGAGATGGAGCTAGTACTGGAATAAACCCAACAAGGTTCTAGTCATGAATCCTCAGGTAAGCACTGAATGGGTTGAAAGAATTAAAGGAATTGTAAAAATATCGGGTAGTAAAGAAAGAACCCTCCAATCACATTATGCAGAAACCGTGTCAATACATATGCCGCCAGAATCATTAGGATGATTGCTGACATGAAGAGCGACATCAGCCCCAGTGATGCAATGCACAACCCTCCCTAGCCACTCAGAATCTTTCAAAAGATTTCTGTTTCAATTCTCACGGAGACTAAACACGTTATCTATTGACTTTCTCACTCCGAGTTAGTTGATATTGAATAGGTGGCAGTCAGCTCCAGCCTCCGATTACTAGAACCAAAACGCACTGTTGAGTCTAGAGCCAAGAGATCATCAATTAATCCCGTTAGGACACGTATCTAATTCTCTTGTCTTTCACACACTGTGGAAACAAGTCTATCCTAAGAGTCCTACGCATTATCCTTGTAATATTGCCAGAACATCCGAGTGAAACGATGGTTTTTCACAATGAAGATGGAAATCCTGCTAGAGCCAACATCAAACAAGCTCTAGGTAGGTGACTTGTGCGATTCTACAAGAATCAAACTTGTGTCAACTGGAAAGAAACAATGGTGCGATTCTGTGTGAATCAAACTTGTTCCAGTATAAGAATTGACGGTCATTGATCATTTGATAAACAATCAAATCTTTCGAAGTGTTACAAAATATTTTCATAAGAAACACTTAGACTGACTTTTCAAATCAATTTTCTCTTTATTACTAACTGTTTCATTACAGGATATTTTAAAGATTTTTTTTATGAAGTTGCCATGATTTATAACTAACATCAAATCAACGTTTACAATAAGATGGCGGGCAAACGAGCAACAAGCTGCGCCGCAACCCCTTTTTGGATGGCAAAACCAATCCTACTAAAAATAAAGTTTTGTGTCTTAGGGGTCGAAAAATTACTTTGCACAACCCGTTGAACCCTATTCAAAAACTCCTCTACTTTCGGTGGCTAGAAACCAGAATTATCAAAGCCAAAAGGGAAAAACACGTGTTTGATTCTCAAAACAAGCTTCATGTGTTTAGCAACTTTGCTCGATTCCGCTTTCAACGCAGCTTGCCTGTAAACAAACCCATTGTCCCTGAGCCCAACAAGAGGGGACACTCCAGTAAGATCCACACAAGCATGTTTCCCCCCGGCCCACCCAAACACAAGTATATCAGCTGGCCGTAAGGTAGACCTCTCTTCGAGGGGATCTGTCAGAAAGTTCACGGGGGCCTCCTTTTTAAAGATGGAAATGGAGATAGAAATTCGCAGCTCCTCAGATATCAAGTGAATAACCGAATGCTCAGGACATGAAAGGAAGAAGAAAAAAAAAGACCTACACTTGTTATGAAGTTATGAAAGACCTCATAAAGGTGTCAAAGCTTCCGCAAACTCTGACATCATGTATTTCTTCACAAGTGCACAAGATGGCGATCCATTACACGATGATGAAAGATTATGTTTGGGCGATGATCTCAAGAAAGCTCAACATCACAATCAAAGACAAGTCTAAGATGAATCAAAAGATCACTATCCCAAATGTACAAGATATCAAATGTCTACGAGCTAAAGACTGAAGTGATTAAGTTTGGTAATCTCAGGGGTGTCCTCCCTTAGGGGGAGATTGTTAGATATTAGAAAAAGACTCGGTCACCCCGTGTATTTTACTGTTTATTATAGCTCGTAGTTTAATAGTTAATAGTATGATTTTCGGTATTAAGTCGGGTACTAATACCCGGTATATTGTATGTACTATATAAGCCTCTTCCAACTTTGGAAGAGGCAAGCTAGTCATTTACTCTTTTCATAGAAAAACACATTTTCTCTCTCTAGAAAACTCTCTCTAGTGTTTCTCTCTCTAGAAACTAGCCAAATCCAAGAATCGACCCCGTGTTATGATATAGAGAATACCACACTGAGTTATACTTGTTTGATAAGGAGTATAATATGTCTGCTTATGTTTGTCAAAGTGAGTTTTTTTACTTGTCATGTTTCTAAAGATGTTTGGCATAATAGGCTGGGACCAAGTATTAAATTTGTTAAAAGGAACTTTGAATTTGAATCATATTAAACATGAAATTCCTTGTGAAGTTTGCCAATAGGTTAAGTAAACCAAGGAATCTTTTCCATTAAGTGAAAACAAACCCACTTTTTTTGGTCAACTGATTCATCTTGATGTCTGGGGTCTTTATAAAGTGATTAACAGGGATGGTTTTAGATACTTCCTAACTATTTTTAATGATTATAGTAGGGTTTTTTGGGTGTATATGCTTAAGTCTAAATATGAAGTTTTTTAAATGTTTGTTAATTTCTATAATATGGTTTAACTCCGTTTAAAAAAATAAAGGTTGTTAGGTCTGATAATGGTATTGAATTTACTAATCATGGAATGAGTGATTTTTTTTGATACAATGGGTATTTACATCAAAATACTTGTGTATATACATCACAACAGAATGGTATAGCTGAAAGAAAACATGGACATCTTTTGAATGTTGCTAGAAGCCTTATGTTTTAGGGGGGATTCCTCTTATGTTTTGGTCTGAATGTGTTTTAACTATTTTTTATCTGATCAACAGGCTTCCTTCCTTTGTTTTGAATGGAAAATCTCCTTTTTTTTCTTAGTATATGGTAGGGAACCTAACCTTTCTCATTTGAGGAGTTTTGGATGTTTGTGTTATGTTGTTGTTGTGAAAGGGTCTGATAAGGTTTTTAGTAGATATGAAAGTGTCTTTTAACTGGGTATGCTAGTGGAAAAAAGCTTATAAATTGTTTAATCTTAAAAATTGAAACATTTTATACTCTAGAGATGTGAAATTTTATGAAACAGTGTTTTCACACAAAATGGATAAGTCTTCTAAGACATTTGTTGAAAATGAAAAGGAAGTTACAAAGTTGAATTTCTTTGATTTTGTTAGTCTAATATAGCATCTAAAACTCTTAATTCTAGTCCCAATGATGATGAGGAAGGAACACCTGTATTTAGAGAAGGTAGTGTTCATCAACCATGTTATGGTGATGATTTGATTCAACCTAGGTTTGATGAACATATACCAAACTCACGTCATGATTCAATCATTCGCCATTCTGTACATGATGGTTTACATACTACAACTCCAGTAGGTGAAGAAAATCAATTTGAGGGCAATGTTGGTACAAGTATATAGGTTCTTGTTTTCCAAAATGTTTTTGAAAATCAGCAAAGAAAGTTAGTCAAAGAAGATCTTCAAGATCTTTTAAGTTGCCTGCTAAGCTAAATGACTATGTGCTAGATTGTAAGGTTAAATATGGTTTAAATATATATGCTAATCTGTGACAATTCATCATTTCAGGTCATTTTACGACTACACAACCCTCAATTATTTATTTTAGACTTTTACGCGTTTACTTTTAATTTTAACCGTTTAGTTAAATCGCGTAAACTAAAAATTAACAATCAACGTAAACAAACATCATACAAATACAAGTTTACGTCAAATAAGTGTTATATTATTTTTACAAAGATAATTTATAACTTTTCATATTTTATTTTTATATTTTACGTAAAACGTTTACGTTTAGCATTTTAGAACCTTTTTGCATGCATGTAAAACATTCTATCTATCTACACTAAAATAAATACCCACAATTATAGCCAATACCCAAAAATTTATAAAATCTTACCCATATTCACAACCTTAACTGTCCCCTTGTAATTAAATACATAGAAATCCCACTAACTTTGCTTTTGGCTTATTTTACCTTATTGCTTAACCAAGGGTCCAATAATAAGCCAGTAACTCTTGGGTATAAGCCACCAAAAGCTTTCTTTTATCTCCTTTGCTCCAAAACTACATGGCACCAGCACATTAAGCATGCCAATGCTTGGTCTTGTCCTAGTTTGTCCCTAGCTTGTTATTATAATGTATTAACCATGCCTTAAAGGGTTAGAAGTCTTAGCACTTCCTCACAAAGCAAAAACACACAAAAAACTTTCTCTCTTATAACCGGCCATCCACAAGCACCACTAAGAAGTTGGAGTTTTTATTTTCTAGCAAGGATTTACAAGTATTCTAAGGGTTTAAGTTAGTTAACAAACATTTGGGTTTGATTTAGGTTTAGATTGTGTTCATTTCATCATCACCATTCACTCAAGGTTCATACATTTTCCTTATACTTCCATTCTATTTTTCTATACATGAACATCTTAATTATCAAGTTAAATCACCACTTAGTTTTATATTTTAACAAGCTTACAAGAAAACCAAAATTTATATAAACAAGAAAATATTTACATATGGATGAAAATATTTTACAAACATGTTAGAATACTAAAAAAATACTTATTTTGGTATATTACATGAACTAGTTAATTTATTAAACTAGTTGTTAATTTATTTTATGGTACTAGGTTAGTGGATATTATTTATACAAAGGATGTTGTAATGGTAAAATTAGTGGACTTGTAGTGTTAAAAATATAGTAAAAACCATGAGTTAAACACACACACACACACACACACACACACACACACACACACACACACACACACACACACACACATATATATATATATATATATATATACATTTATGGACAGTCGGATTTATTCAATAAGACAGGAGTTTCGAGACAAGTTAAAACCTTAAAAGTATGATAGTACATCGTAATACGATTCTGTGGATATAAAGAACTCGAAAAACGAACGTAAAACAAAGAAGATGTGAATTTTTAAAGTTTACCGACACTATTATTATTTTGACAGCTTTCTGAAAAATGTAGTCTGATCTGAATTTAATTCGTATGTTTGAGAGTTTCGGGTCTGAACCGACTTAAGTATAAAATTAAAATATTGCTCGGAATAATATTTTGCCTAAGAAATGCGAGTTTCGAAGCTTAAAAGTGTAATATGAGTGAGTAAATCTTCATTAAAACTTGACAACTTATATATAAAATTTCTTGCAAACTTTTTATAAAATGTAGATGCTGATTGGAATCTAATTTAGTGTTTACGAGTGTTTGTGGGTCCGTTTGGACTATAAATATAACAACCCACAATTTTCATCTATGTAATTATCCATCTATTAAATTAGATGCAATTTTCTTCAGTGTAATTATCCATCTATTAAATTAGATGCAACCATTTTCATGAAAAGATTTTTGCTTTATTCCATCCATAATGTAACGTAACTTACATTACAAAAGTAAACGAGCTCACGCAACCTACCAATGCCAATTTCATCAACGTTTATAGCAAGTAAACGTTATAATATGTCAAGCAATATGTTTTAAACTTCATTTTACCATACGTTATCTATTTAACGTACAATTCAAAACGTTATATCAAAACGGACTTTAAACGTTAACGTTTATAACAAAACCCTAACTATATGTAATGTTTACATACAAAATAAATGTACAAGCTTTCAAGGCATGTGAACAAGTGATCAATGCACAAAATTTGAATTACATTTTCCCTCCTAAACCTTAGAATAACACCATTAAGCTTAGAATACAAGTCAATAATGCACGAATATTCAAATTGCCATTTCCCTCTATTTTCCTTCAAGATTTCATACAACCTTTTCAACACAAGTTACAAAAACTTATAGCACAACATTTAAACATTTTCCCTTCCTAAACTTAAACCCTAGCTCGATTTAAACCATAAACCCTAACCCGAAAACCCTAATGACCCGATATACCTTAACTAGTTTCGAACCAATTTTAAATTAAGCAACCATCCTTTCACCACCATGATCTACCTACTTGTCACCACCAAGTAACCACCCACACACCTTTGTCACCACCTTGGACTCCAAGTAACTTCCTTGTCACCACCTTGATAAACCGAACCATCACCACCTCCCTACACCTTACTAAGCTACATCCTAGCTCTAATACTCACCCTAGCTATCCCTTGGCAAAAACTCAACTCTACTTGGCCACCACTCCACTTAACTTGGCCACCACTCTCTTCCTTGGCCTATATATACACGAAACATACACACATTCACAAACACACAACTTTATCAAAAATACTCACTTACTCTTGACATATTTCAAGCCAAAGAAGAGAAAGAGAAGAAGTTTAAGCCACTAGAGAATCCAAAGTATAATATCAAATGAGTTCTTGAATTCATCTTCAAGTTTTTGAATCATAATAAGCAATTTTAACCCATTTCAAACTCTAGTAAGTCTTCACCTTGTTCTATAAACTCTTGTCTTGTTTTAGATCCTTAATAAGCTCTATTAGATCATGACTAAGCTTCTTGTATAAGCCCTTGAACCACAAACCACACGATTGGTTTTCCTAAACCAAACGCATGCCTTAAAACCCTAAAAACCTTCTTTTGAAAACTTTATAAGCTCAAAGCCACAAGCTGGTTCAAAAAGCTATTTCTATAAGCTCATATGCTCCATAAGCTGTTCTAATAAGCTATTTTATCATTTCTATAAGCTTAGAAACAAACTCTAAAAGTTCTAAGCCATCAGGTTAATATTTCTAAACCAAACGTTGCCATTTTGGATTTTTAAACTCATAAGCTCTTTTCATAAGCTACAAGCTTGTAAAACTTACTTATTTTAGCTTATAATAATAAGCTATAAGCTACAAATTGAAATCGGATTTCAAAAAATACCAAGTTTATGAATTTTGGACTTAATTCGCAAATGGTTTCATGCAAAGGGGTATATATTATAAATTTCTGAAACTTATAACTTTCGGGCCAAAAATGTAATTATCCTTAGTTAACTTAAGGGGTTTATTGTAAACTCTAAAGTTGAGGGTTAAATGTTTTAAAATCATATAATTTAAGGGTTAAAAGTGTAAATTAATATATACCAAGGGTATATATTATCACTTTCATATTCTCAAGGGTATAAAATGTAAATTTTTTTTTAATTATTTATATAATTTATTTAAATATTATAAGACATCGTTTTTATTAAGCAGACACGTTTGTCGTTAGCATTCGTTCCGATCGAAACATATAGAATAATTACGTTATATATTTTACATATTTATCATCCACTAGCTTTTGAGAAACTTAAAAAGATAATTCCTATCAATTAAACTATAACGGTATCATGTTACTGGAATTTCATGTGGTGAAGGCCGATTTTATTTGGGTTGACGTTTTTTTGACGGTTGCTAGAGTTTACAATTTAAAGTGTCTCTTGCATCTCAACGTTTACTACATGGGACCTCTGATTATGATAGCCCGAACTGTTACGATGTTTCATCAAATTAATAAACCAATTTAAGGTTTATTGTTAAACTTTATGAAAATAAGTTCTGGAATATAATCAATCCAAACTAAGACTTGATATATTACCCCAGGTTGAGTGTCGCGGCTGTTTACTTCATTTGAATTAAATTGCAAATCAATCAACTTACACTTTTTCAAAGGTGATGTGAGAGTGAGTTCATTGTCCCACCTTTACATGTTTTCTAAACCCCGTGGGGGGATACATGCTATAAACCTGAATACAAGTATTTTCCAACTGTATGCGATCCTCGATATATTATGCTAAGTTTACGTACTGCAATATCATTTAATCATTATATATGGAACCATTAATCACTTGCGAGTAAACGCGAATATTATGGATAGATCTATTGGGATTGACGAATCCCGTTTGTGTTTACCTGTACATGAGGTAATCAAACACACTATATTTAAGAATAATGGGTAACTTTGGCAAATTACCTTTCCAAGAGGATATTTGTTTCTTAATAATGTCACTGAGGTGATTTCCATGTTAACGTATTGGTGTCATGAGCTTAGGGAAATAATACTGTTTTCCATGATAATTATAATTGTACAATTATTACCACTTATGATGACTTGTATTCAACTATTACATTTCAAACCTGTGAATTTCACTCAACCTTTGTGTTGACCTTTTTAGCATGTTTATCTCAGGTAATTGAGCAACCTATGGTACGGAGTGGCATTGGACTTGAGGACGTCCAAACTTGTTATCATTCAAACTTTTTGTTTTCATATGCATTTTGGGACCTCCTGTTTGTAAAACTCTTATATATTATTAAATGATAACTAAATTTTCCAAAATGTCTCTTTTAAGTCACATTTTCTTATGATTAGACTGTTCGATTGGAAGTATTTCCCAATTTAGCTTCCGCTGCTATATGTAATTTAGGGGGGTGTTAGAGATTGGTATCAGAGCCGAGGGTATAGAGACAAGGTTATAAAACCTAACTAATAGCCATTTTTCATCCAAGAAAGTCTCCGTGCATTACATTTCTCGAATCGTTGTAAAAGATACATAACTAGTTAATTTATATATAAATAATTATGTTATTTACCATGGGTTCTTTAGATTATGTTCTACATCCACCCTAACCCTATTATTTTCCTATTTGATTTCATGTTGGAGGACGCTTTTCCTCTATGAATACTCCTGACTATACCCCGACTTCACCAAACTATTTCCCAGCCTCACCGGGAAACACCTTTTCTAATCCTTCAGAGGATTTATCTAAGGATCTTTTGGCCTCGCTAGCCATCTCATCTTTCACGATGATCCAGATCTGAAGGTCTGCAAGCATTATAATGCTACTAATGTGAGTCACTCATTACATACAAACAGTCCTATTGCTCCACCAACTGTTTTGCCTTCATCTCTAGTGTTATCACTATCACCAATGTTTGATCCCCGAGATTTCTTTCTTCCCGAGGAGATTTTGCCACCTTAGAAACGAGCCCGTTTCCTATCATCCTCTTTTTCTAAACTTTTTTAATTTTTCTGTCCACCTTATGTATTTGAAATTGGAGGAGTTCTCATAAGGACCAGTCTGGGAGCGCCATGAGGAAAACCATGCTATTTTGGAATCACTTAGATGAGCTCCCTCTTGATGTGCGTTTGTGATGGACAATGGAAGATAAGATAGAAGGTTCTTTGGTAATAATGGTCGAGTAATCATACAGCGAGATTTTGGAACAACTAGAACTGATCTTAAGAAGCCGTACCAGATGATGGATTCAGAGAAAGCATACCGGGGAAGAATGACAACGTGATTGTTCTTGCTCGTCGTCTGACTTCTACTTTAGATGATAGATATCGATTAGTATAGATAGAGATAGATGTATATAGATAGAGTCACAACATCAGCATATGAAGAGTTCCTGGACAAGATCCATGAGCCTCAAGAACCACAATGGGGGGAACAACACCTACTAGACTAGATCATTATCATTACAGCATTTTGTTAGAATCCAACCACTGGATGTGTAAGGCATAAATAATGACACTTGTCAAATTTTAACTATGTAAAATATTAGACAAGGTGTTTATTGACTTATACCAGTGGTTGATTCGTTTTTTAACCTCGCTGTTTTATGATACCGATTTTATGTATTATCAAGGTTGTCCTATCTATATGTTGTCAGTGTGATGACTCACGCATCCTTTCACCCAGGAATACTATGGTTCTCTTTACCATCCTGGTTTTCTCAAACCTTTTATACTCCAGGTTATCTGGATATGATTAATAATAAAGATCATTAGCATCGATTTCACCTACACCACCACCAGATAGCCTCTTGTAAGTTATTCTAAGTGGTCGCTCGGTATGATACTCCACTAGAAGTGAACCAAGTCCTCGAGAAAGCCTAATGAGTTTGGATGCTTGTTAGTGTGGTCCATTCTAAAAATTTCTTTATAGTGACTGTAATATGGTCCCAAGATGACATCACCATCTGCAGCCACCTCCCATGAACGCACTAGGCGCCATCAGGCAAAAACTAGTTGCTGATTAGTGTCGTTGAGCTCTGTGAAAGCACAAGCTGCTACCATGGTAAATCCATCACGCAATACCATAGAACAGAGCCGGACCAAGGTGTAATCATTAAATCAATTACACATTATTACAAATAGATTTAATGACGCTACCACTTATAATTACAACAGTTACGGAATGTGGTCTTGTTGTGCTCCCATCCCGTACTAAGTGTTTGACGAAACTGAATCAATATTTCTCCCGTTTTAGTAACCTGAACCAAGGACAGCAAAGTAAAATGTACATGTACTAAACCGCGGAAAGCCCTTCATCCTGGTGGATTCATTCGCCCACATATTGGAATAGAGGAAGCTTACAAGATAACCTGGTCCGCAAAATTTTAAAAAGCTCTTAATAAAGAAAGTATTGTTTTTTTCCTACCCTGAAACCTGAGGTAAGAATAATAGAGAAGATTGAATTTTACAATTGACTGTAAAAGAAATGATCTCAAGACTTACATTAGATAGGATTTCCAGGAATGGTAGTTTTATGCCCAACTATGGGTGGCAAATTCTGTGAACTCATGGAAGTCTTTCATCGGGGGGGGGGGGGGGGGGGGAGTGGGGGGGGGGGGGGGGGGGGGGGTGGGGGGGGGGGGGGGGGGGGTGGGGGGGGGGGGGGTGGGGGGGGGTGGGGGGGAGGGGGGGGGGGGGGGGGGGGGGGGGGGGGGGGGGGGGGGGGGGGGGGGGTGGGGGCGGGGGGGGGGGGGGGGGGGGGGGGGGGGGGGGGGGGGGGGGGGGGGGTGGGGGGGGGGGGGGGGGGGGGGGGGGGGGGGGGGGGGGGGGGGGGGGGGGGGGGGGGGGGGGGGGGGGGGGGGGGGGGGGGGGGGGGGGGGGTGGGGGGGGTGGGGGGTGGGGGGGGGGGGGGGGGGGTGGGGCGGGGGGGGGGGGGGGGGGGGGGGTGGGGGGGGGGAGGGGGGGGGGGGGGGGGGGGGGGGGGCGGGGGGGGGGGGGGGGGGGGGGGGGGGGGGGGGGGGGGGGGGGGGGTGGGGGGGGGGGGTGGGGGGGGGGGGGGGGGGGGGGGGGGGGGGGGGGGGGGGGGGGGGGGGGGGGGGGGGGGGGGGGGGGGGGGGGGGGGGGGGGGGGGGGGGGGGGGGGGGGGGGGGGGGGGGGGGGGGGGGGGGGGGGGGGGGGGGGGGGGGTGGGGTGGGGGGGGGGGGGGGGGGGGGGGGGGGGGGGGGAGGAGGGGGGGGGGGGGGGGGGGGGGTGTTGGGGGGGGGGGGGGGGGGGGGGGGGGGGGGGGGGGGGGGGGTGGGGGGGTTGGTGGGGGGGGGTGGGGGGGGGGGGGGGGGGGGGGGGGGGGGGGGGGGGGGGGGGGGGGGTGGGGGGGGGGGGGGGGGGTGGGGGGGGGGGGGGGGGGGGGGGGGGGGGATTTTCCATCCAAGAAAGTCCTTCGTGCCACTACATTTCCTGAATAGTATGTAAAGATACATAACTATTATATAAATAACTTATGTTATTTTCCACTGGGTTGTTATAGAATTATGTCTTCATCCACCCACCCTATTTTTGTCCTATCTAATTCCTATATTGAGGATGCTTTTTCCTCTATGAATACTCTTGACTATACCCAGGCTTCACCGGACTATTCCCCAGCTTCACCAAGAAATACCTTTTCTGATCTTTCAAAGGATTTATCTAAGGATCTTTTGGCCTCACTAGCCATTTTACCTTTCCACGATGATCCATATATGAAGGTCATGCAAGCATATGATGCTACTAATAAAGAATCACCTATTCCATCACCATGAGCTCCTATTGTTCCACCAACTGTTTTGCCTCCATCTGCAGTGTTATGACCATCACCACTATTTGATCCTCGAGATTTCTTTCTTCCCAAGGAGATTTTGTCACCTCAGAAACGAGCCCGTTTCCTATCATCCTCCTCTACTAATTTTTTTGCCCCACCTCATGTATTTGAGATAGGAGAGAGTTCTCATAAGACGCATCTGGAGCGTCATGAGGAACAGACCGAGACTATTTTGAATCACTTAGATGAGCTCCCTCTCGAGCGCATTGAGCACATGGAAGATAAAATAGAAGGTCGTGGTAATGGTCGAGTCATCATAAAGCGAGATTTTGACCAACTAGAAACTGAACTTCAAGAATCCCGTACCCAGATTTATGGATTTCAGAGAGAGCAAATAAGGCATGAAGACGAGATTGTTATTGCTCACGTCAGGACTTCTACTCTAGAGATACTCATCGAGGATATCTAGGTTCGCCACCGATCAGATATGAAGAGTCTTTTGGACAAGATCCATAAGCTCAAGAACCACAATGGAGGACCACCAGACTACTAGACTAGATCCTTATCATTTATAGCTTTTGTTAGAATCCAACCACTGGATGTGTGGCATAAATAATGACACTTGTCAAATTTTGACTATGTAACATATGTAGACAAGTTGTTTATGACTTAATACAGTGGTGATTCCATTATACCTCGTTGTTTTATGCAGTGTTGCAAAAATTGGCCTAGGCGGCTGATTAATCGGCGCCTAGGCGCTAGGCGGGGATTAACCGCCTCGATTTTCACTAATTGGCCTTATTAATCGTTTTGGTTAAAAATCGATCAACATAACGATTAATCGGATAAAAATCGGTGAAATCGGGCATAAATAGGCCGAATCGGACAAAAATTGACTAAATCAGCCAACTCGGTTACGGATGAAAATTGGCCATATCGGGGATTAATCGGCCAAATCATAAAAAATCGGCTAAATCGGGAAAATTAGGCATATATTTTCAAAATTTTATAATTGTATATATAAAAAGTCCAATCCGATTAATCCTTGATTAATCGCTAGGCGGTATCCGGCCGCCTAGCTAGCGCCTAGCGATTTTTACAACCTTGGTTTTATGATACCGATTTATGTATGTCGTGGTTGTCTATCCTATATTCTGTAGTGTGATGTATCGTATCTTTATGTATCGAGATTTCTATGGCTCTCTTACCACCCGGTTTTCTCAAACCTTTATACCTAGATATCATGGATATGATTAATGATCAAAATATTGAGCATACGATTTCACCTACACCACCACCAGACTATCCTTTGATGAGTTATCTAAGTGGTCACGGTATGAAACCACTGGAAAGTGAACCAGTCCTCGAGAAACCTAATGAGTTAGATGCTTGTTAAAGTGTCCATTCCAAAATTTTCCATTATATCCTGTAATGTAATGTTAGAACTTGTACCAAATAAGAATCTATACAATGATATATTCTTATTTTGAGTTGTCTTGTAAATGTTGATAGAATGGCTCCCAAGAGGACATCAACATCTGCAGTACCAGCCATGTCTCAGGCTGCCATCAGGAAACTAGTTGCTGATAGTGTTGCCACGGCTCTAGAAGTACAAGCTGCTACCATGGTAAATACTAACAATACCAATAGGAACATCGGATAAAGTGGAACTCCTGTAGCAAGAAAATGTAGCTACAAAGAGTTTATGAGCTGCCAACCTTTCAATTTCAAAGGTACAGAAGGTGTTGTTGGCTTCATCCACTGGTTTAAACGAACTGAATCAGTATTTCTCTGTAGTAACTGTACCAAGGACTACAAAGTGAAATTTGCTACTGGTACTCTAACCGAGGAAGCTTTATCCTGGTAGAATTCATTCGCCCAGCTTATTGGAATAGAGGAAGCTTACAAGATCACCTGGTCTGAATTTAAGCAGCTCTTAATAAAGAAGTATTGTCCCCAAACTGAGATCAATAAAATAGAAGATGAATTTTACAATCTGACTGTAAAAGGAAATGATCTCAAGACTTACATTAGAAGATTCCAGGAATTGGCAGTTTTATGTCCAACTATGGTGCCAAATTCCAAGAAACTTATGGAAGTCTTCATCGGGGGATTACCCAGGAGTATTAAAGGAAATGTCACCGCTTCAAAGCCTCAAACTTTGGAGGAAGCTATGACCATAACCCAGAGGTTAATGGATCAAGTAACAAAGCACATTTCTGTGCAAGGGTCAGCTTTCCAACTGCTAAAACAAAAATTATATGAAGCTCCAATCTTAGCATTATCAGAAGGAAACGATGACTTTGTCGTTTACTATGATACATCACATCAAGGTTTGGGAGCGGTGTTGATGCAAAGAGAAAAAGTTATTGCATATGCATCCCTACAACTCAAGCCTCATGAAGAGAACTATACCACACACGACCTCGAATTGAGAGCAGTAGTGTTCACTCTTAAAATTTAGAGACACTATCTGTATGGCACAAAGTGTACCGTGTTCACTAATCATAAAAGTCTTCAACATATCCTTGATCAGAAAGAGTTGAACATGAGACAACGCCGTTGGTTAGAATTGCTTGCAGATTATGATTGTGAGATTCGCTACCATCCTGGAAAGGCAAATGTTGTAGCAGATGCCTTAAGCCAGAAGGAACGAATTAAACCACTCTGAGTTAGAGCATTAGTCATGACCCTTCACCCAAAATTACCATCATAAATCCTCGAAGCTCCCAAAAATTACCATCATGATAATCCTCGAAGCTCAAACCAGCGGGCAATCAAAGGAAGAAACATCAAAGCATGAGAACCACATAGTGGAATCGGACAAAAGAATTTGAAATACGTCCTAATGGAACCCGATGTATCAAGAATCGAAGTTAGTTACCACTCTTTGGTAATTTGAGGGACTTGATCATGCATGAATCCCATAAATCGAAATATTCCATTCACCTAGGTTCTGACAAGATGTATCTGAATCTAAAGAAACTTTATTGGTGGTCTAACATGAAGGCGATCATCACTGAAAATGTGTTCTGCAAGTCGTTTAACCATGATTTCAGAGATAAAGCAGAATGAAGTCAGAAGCCATCTGGCTCTACTGATAACCAACCAGAGATTACTACCTACATGGAAATTGGGAAAAGAATCTAACGACGAGAACTATCAATTACAAACACATACCTAAAACCATATCCAACCAGACGATTGCCACATATTTAGGCCATTGTCACTATTTTCCCCCGCCTATACATTATTTTTTTATATAAAAAAATCAGCTATTTCATCCCCACCCCATGCAGAGCGACAGATACGTATGGAAAACCCTTATAATCAAAGATAAGAAATATCGTCGATAAGCAGCAAAGGCAAGACAGCTATCAAATGCAGTAAGATGTTGCGTTGCACATTATGATAAGGTACATAAGCATAACAAGTTAAAAAGCAATATATATCCCCAAAGGTACAAATGCCAAATAATGCAACAGCAACCCGGAAACCAATCACAATGTGACCACACGTGTAAAGTCACCTACCGCCTCCCTTGGCAACTGGCCTATGTACAAACACAGTTCAAGACATAGCGCCCGTCATGGTAGAACATGCGCCATTCGACCTTCAGCCCACAAGAGTCCGAGGATCACACCCTTCCCGCAATAAAAAAGCCTAACTCACCTAACAACCTCCCCAGACCTTCAAATAAGCCCAACCCCCATCCAACCCCACCTTCCCTATACAAACCCACCCATCGTCCCCATCTCCCCTCTTACTTCCCCCCTCACCTGTATACCCTCCTAGACTCCCCACCACATTTTTTTTAATACCTCAACAGCTCTAATGGCAGCCTCCTCAATGTTGTACCGCCAAAACAATCCCTCACTACACATGTACCATTTCAACCACGTCCCCCCGCCCCCAAATTTAACCAAAAACCTTTTTACCACCCCCTTTAAAATATTCCCTCATTCCTCAATCCTAATCCCTCTACAACCCTCTCCCGCCTCCTGAAACTCTACAACTCAACACACACCCCACACAACACCCACCTAGTACACCACAGCCTCCTTTACAACTATAACCTACTAACACAAAATCGACAACACCACATCTCTCTACTACTTCACACACAAAACCTAACAGCACACTACACTACACCACGACAACCACACATACTCACCCAACCTACCTTCCCAAAATCACTACAACCTAACCGCAATACTCCACGCCCTCAACCACCGTACACCACCACCCACCACCCCACACTACTAACCCCCCCCCTTACACCAGCTCCACCTCTATCACCCTCCAGCATAGAAAACACCCCACACCTTCACGAGGAATGAGCCCCTTAATTCCGTATTCTATCCCCATCCCCATAACCATCTAGAAACACGTACCCACGCCACCACCCACAATCCCCCTTCAATTACATCCGAACGCTTTTCACCACGTCTCCCCAACCGCCATCCACCCTCCCCCAACAATACATACCCCATCCACTCCTTCCCCTATACCATACACACCATCCCCTTTAATTACTAACACACCTAACTTCACTAACACCCAACTGACGTCAAACACCCTCCCCCACATAACATCCCATTACTCCAAACTTCACCCAATACCAAATACACCACCCCACACATACCCACCACAACACACACCGCCCCCTCTCTCAACACAAACCACCACCCCCACCCCCCTCCTACCCCACCACCACACCTAGCACCACCTCCCACCCCCCCCACCTTGCCATCCCCCCCCTCATACAACACCGCACCCCCAACACTCCCCACCCCCACCCTCACCCTGACAGTAACCATACCTTAACAATTAACAACACACTCTCCATATACCAAAACAACAACCCAACACTCCAAAACACCACCCCCATTGGGACACCTCGGATAACCCCTTAAAAATTTACTAACAAAACCGATCCCCCCCCCCAAACACTGGGTCGCCGAGAACTTACACATAGATCCACTTAAGATCGTCAAAGTGTCATAGAAGGGCGAATATCAACCACCAACCCCAGCTAACCCCCCCCCCGATCCTCCGAGACAACAAAGACAGCGAATTAAACCACTCCGAGTTAGAGCATTAGTCATGACCCTTCACCCAAAATTACCATCATAAATCCTCGAAGCTCAAACCAAGGCAATCAAAGAAGAGAACATCAAAGCTGAGAACCTACAAGGAATGGACAAAGAATTTGAAATACGTCCTAATGGAACCCGATGTATCAAGAATCGAAGTTAGTTACCACTCTTTGGTAATTTGAGGGACTTGATCATGCATGAATCCCATAAATCGAAATATTCCATTCACCTAGGTTCTGACAAGATGTATCTGAATCTAAAGAAACTTTATTGGTGGTCTAACATGAAGGCGATCATCACTGAATATGTTGGCAAGTGTTTAACATGATCTAGAGTTAAAGCAGAATGTCAGAAGCCATCTGGCTTACTGATACAACCAGAGATTCCTACATGGAAATGGGAAAGAATAACGATGGACTTCATTACAAAACTACCTAAAACATCAAGCAGACATGACACAATTTAGGTCATTGTAGATCGCCTTACAAAATCAGCATATTTCATCCCCACCAGAGCGACAGATAGTATGGAAACCCTTATAAGGTTGTATATAAAGAAGATAGTCTCACGGCATAGAGTGCTGATATCAATTATCTCGGATCGTGACAGTCATTTCACATCCAGATTTTGGCAATCAAGGCAGAGTGCTTTGGGTACTTAATTAGACATGAGTACGGCATATCATCCCGAGACAGATGGACAAAGTGAAAGAACCATCCAAACACTCGAAGATATTCTTTGAGCATGTGCTATAGATTTTGGAAAAGGATGGGAGAGACACTTACCACTGGTAGAATTTTCTTACAATAATAGTTACCATGCCAGTATTAAGGTAGCACCATTCGAGGCACTTTATGGTAGAAAGTGTCAATCACCTGTCTGCTGGGCCAAAGTTGGAGATGTCCAACTCACGGGACCAGAGATAATCCATGAAACCACCGAAAAGATAGTTCAAATCTGACAATGCTTGCAAACTGCAAGAGACCGGCAAAGGAGTTATGCTAATGTAAGGCGAAAGCCTTTGGAATTCCAAGTTGGAGATTGTGTTATGTTAAAAATGTCACCTCGAAAAGGTGTCATCCAATTCAGAAAGTGAGGAAAGCTTAACCCCCAGTACATTGGACCATTTAAGATCCTTAAAAGGGCCAGCCTAGTGGCATACACACTTGATCTTCCTGAAGAACTCAGTAATATCCATAGTACCTTTCACATTTCTAATCTAAAGAAATGCCTATCTGACGAATCCCTCATCATTCCAATGAAAGAGCTTTGGCTCGATGAAAAACTCAACTTTGTGGAAGAACCAATAGAAATCATGGATCGAGAAGTCAAGCAACTAAGACAAAGTCGTATCCCTATAGTCAAAGTAAGATGGAGCTCTATAGGAGGACCAGAATTCACGTGGGAACGCGAAGATCAAATTCATGCCAAGTATCCACATTTATTTCCAAACATTACTCCAACATCCAACTAAATATCAGGATGAGATTTCTTAATGGTTGGGAGACTATAACAACCTACAATTTTCATCTATGTAATTATCCATCTATTAAATTAGATGTAATTTTCCTTAGTGTAATTATCCATCTATTAAATTAGATGCAACCATTTTCATGGAAAGATTTTTGATTTATTCTATCCATAATATAACGTAACTTACATTACAAAAGTAAACGAGCTCACGCAACCTACCAATGCCAATTTCATCAACGTTTATAGCAAGTAAACGTTATAATATGTCAAGCAATGTGTTTTAAACTTCATTTTACCATACGCTATCTATTTAACGTACAATTCAAAACATTATATCAAAATGGACTTTAAACGTTAACGTTTATAACAAAACCCTAACTATATGTAATGTTTACATACAAAATAAATGTACAAGCTTTCAAGGCATGTGTACAAGTGATCAATGCACAAAATTTGAATTACATTTTCCCTCCTAAACCTTAGAACACACCATTAAGCTTAGAATACAAGTCAATAATGCATGAATATTCAAATTGCCATTTTCCCTCCATTTTCCTTCTAGATTTCGTACAACCTTTTCAACATAAGTTACAAACACTTATAGCACAACACTTAAACATTTTCCCTTCCTAAACTTAAACCCTATCTCAATTTAAACCATAAACCCTAACCCAAAAACCCTAATGACCCGATACACCTTAACTAGTTTTGAACCTAGTTTAAATCAAGCAACCATCCTTTCACCATCATGATCCACTTACTTGTCACCATCTTGTCACCACCTTGTCACCACCAAGCAACCACCTACACACCTTTGTCACCACCTTGGACTCCAAGTAACTTCCTTGTCACCACCTTGATAAACCGAACCATCACCGCCTCCCTACACCTTGCTAAGCTACATCCTAGCTCTAATAATCACCCTAGCTATCCCTTGGCCACCACTCCACTTTACTTGGCCACCACTCTACTTAACTTGGCCACCACTCTTTTCCTTGGCCTATATATACACGAAACACACACACATTCATAAACACACAACTTTATCAAACATACTCACTTACTCTTGACATATTTCGATCCAAAGAAGAGAAAGAGAACAAGTTTAAGCCACTAGAGAATCCAAAGTATAATATAAAATGAGTTCTTGAATTCATCTTTAAGTTTTCGAATCATAATAAGCAATTTCGACCCATTTCAAGCTCTAGTAAGTCTTTAGCTTGTTCTATAAACTCTTGTCTTGTTTTAGATCCTTAATAAGCTCTATTTGATCATGACTAAGCTTCTTGTATAAGCCCTTGAACTACAAACCACACATTTGGTTTTCCTAAACCAAATGAATGCCTTAAAACCCAAAAAACCTTCTTTCGAAAACTTTATAAGCTCAAAGCCACAAGCTGGTTCAAAAAGCTATTTCTATAAGCTCATATGTCACTTTTATAAACTTAGAAACTAATCCTAAAAGCTCTAACCCATCGGGTTAATAATTCTAAACCAAACTTACCGTTTTTCGAGTATCGAGCTCGTAATCTCTTTTTACAAGCTAAAAGCTTGTTAAAGCTTGTAAATCCAACTTATTTTAGCTTATAGTAATAAGCTATAACCTGCAAAATACTTTCGAGATTGAAAAATACAACTATTATGAATTTTGGACTTAATTCGCAAACGTTTTCATGCTAAGGGGTATATATTGTAATATTTGAAACTTATAAACTTTTTGGGCCAAAAATGTAACTATCATAAAGTTAAACTTCAGGGGTTTGTTTTGCCATACTTGAAAGTTAAGGGTTAAATGTTTTTAAATCATATAAAGGGGCTAAATTGTAAACTATTATATATACCAGGGTATATATTGTCATTTTTGAATTCTTAAAGGTATAAAATGTAATATTTTTATATTAATTATAAAAATATATTTAAATATTATAAGACTCGATTTTATTAAAACCCGACACATTTGTCGTTATCATGCGTCGATCGAAACACTATAAAATAATTATTTTATATATATAACATATTTTATCATCTACTAACTTTTGAAGAAACTTAAAAAGATAAAATCTTATCATTTAATCTATAATGTATCACGTTACTAGGGAATTTCATGTGAGGGGATTTCATTTGGGTAGACATTTTGACGAGTTGCTGGATTTACGATTTAAAGTGTCCTAGCTCCTCAAACGTTTACTACATGACCTCTGGATTATGATAGCCCGAACAGTGATATGATATTTTCATAAACCAAAATCATTTACGTTAAACTTTATGAAATAAAGTTTTGAAACAATCAAACTAAGACTTGACATATTACCCCAGGTTGCGTAACGAGGCTGTTTACTCCCATTTGAATTAAATTTTAAATCAATCAACTACCTTATCAAGATGAGTTCATAGTCCCACCTTTACATGTTTCTAAATCCCGTGGGGAGATACTTGCTATAAACCATGAATACAAGTATTTTCATCTGTATGCTATCCTGATATATTATTGCCTAAGTACCTCTATTTGCCATAAGGCCCCACTATCATAAACTGTTAATTACTTGTAACAGAACGTACTTGTTGAGTAAGCGTGAAATGCCATGAATAGATCTATTGGGAATGAACTTCCTCGTCCGGGTAAATAACAACGCACTACCATACGGACGCATTTCATTTAAGGAACTCCGGGTGTTTGGCAAAGCATTCGCTGGGGTAATAACTTGTGAATATCTTAAGGTTTCGGTGTCATGAGCTTAGTACAATAATATGATATTGTTTTATATGATAATTGTAGTTGTATAATTATTACCACTTATGATGACTTGTATTCAGTTATTACATTTCAAACACTGTGAATTTCACTCAACCATTGTGTTGACCCTTTTAGCATGTTTATCTCAGGTAATTAAGCAACCTATGGCACGGAGTGGCGTTGGACTTGAGGACGTCCAACTTGTTATCATTCAAACTCTATATTTTCATATATATTTTGGGACCTCCTTTTGTAAAAATCTGAAATAATATTGAATGATAACTAAATTTTCCAAAACGTCTCTTTTGAGTCGTTTTCTATGATTATGACTATTGATTCATGAAGTAATACCCCAATTTAGCTTTCGTTGCTATATGTCAATTAAGGGGGTGTTACAATAAAAACCTTAAGAAATAATATGGTCACACTTATATAATATTTATACGCGTTTCAAACTTTATATTATCATTATAGAATTAATAAAATAGTAAATCAAGCAAAATGACTATAACTAATTTTCTAGCTATTAGAAAATATTACGAAGGTATATACTTAGACACTAAATGGCGAACGTAACTTAAACATTGTTTTAACTTATAAACTAAACTAAAACTAATAGGTGGTGATATAACTGTATAAAATACATTATTGTATTTATTTTAAGTACATTATTCTTATCCGACCTATAATTAACTAGGTTGCATTCTGGTTAATCGTGCCACCATTCCTTATTGATTTATTTTAAATCAATACTATCTCTTGAGGTGAGTTTATAGCCCCGCTTTAACTATTTACAATTGTTGAGGTACATGCTATGTTTTTACATTTAAACAAAAGTACAAATTACTCGTTTACGGATTGGTCTAAGTACCCTATAACCTATGATTTACAGTATGCCCTTTATCGTGAACCGTTAATTACTTTTTGTAAGCACGAATGTTATATATAGATCTATCGGGATTGACATCCCTGCTAGGTTTGACTGAGTACATGTTAAACGGGCGCAATTTCAATTGAGTCACGTTACGGGTGTCCCAGGTTATGCACCCGCATGGGCTTTTATTCTTGATTATGGTTAACGCTTCGGTGTCATGAGCTTAGACAATAGTGAACGCATTTTGTGTGACTTTGTATATGTTATATTGTCATACACGCTTTAAAATCTTGTGGTTCACATTTACAATTTCATAAACCTATGAACTCACCAACTTTATGTTGACACTTTTAAGCATGTATTTTCTCAGGTGAATAAGTTGCTTGACATTCTTGATGTGCATTGGAATCTAAAATTTTACAAGATTACATTCATGAATTTCTACATACATTCAAATTATCAAATCTCATTGAACTATTTCCAGTCTTTCACTTTGATGCAAACTTTGGGACAAATATTACAACAATTCAGATTTCAAGTAAATCAACGAGATTACTTTTCAAACGACACATTTAGAGGTCATTCTCTCATATCTTGTGATATTGTATTATGAAGTAACACTCCCGGTCACCTTTTCTATAATACCCTAAAATATAACACGATAACAATAGCTGAAGAATATAACACTGTTAGTATAAGTATTTGCATAAAATAATAATAATAATAATAATAATAATATAGTCCTTATCAGATTTGTATCTAAATAAAACATGCCATGACAGAAAATTCAAATAACAACACACATTTCTTTTACTTGGTCTCCTCTAGATTCGCTCTTTCTCCACTCTCATCCTAATCCTGTTTTTATCGAGAAGTTTGGTTAACAAACGCTCCTATATCATCACATCACATTAACTTGTTCCAGAATCTCACAATATCACAAAACAAAAACTAAGCAGTTTCCAAACAAATTTCTCTGCAAAAAGTATAAGGGTTGGAGGCAAATAAACCCAACTAGTTTGTGTGGTGATCGTGCTTAGGGGGTTGTGTTCGGGTCCAGGAGTTGTGTTACATCTTTGGTTCGAGTTCGGTTCGGGTTGTGGTTCGTGTTTCGCTTTGGTTTTGGTACGTGGTTGGGTTAAGATTTTAGTCGTCGGTCATAGTTCGAGGTTGGTACGTGTAGGTAGCTGATCGTGTACGTTCGGGTTCTAGGTTTGATTATGCCTCATTTATTCCTAGCGTTTGTGCTCTTGTTTCTGTTTTGATCTCTTCACGTGTAGCCTTGAGGTATCCTCGAACCATCTGTTAATACGTCATGTATGCTGGTCATAAATCACTCTTGTTATATGATTATAAATGTCAGAAATCACCACTAATTATGAACTGAAAGGCTATATAAAAGTAGAACATGAAATTCATATCTAGTCAGATTTAGTTAAAATTACGTACTTGATTTGTTAGTAAACTCTAATGTTATGATACATATTGCATAATATATGATTTAATAATTAATAGAACCAAGTTATAAAAATGTCTATCAAAGCGAAACTATTAAGTTCTGGGTCTGTGGAAAATGGTTATGTGTATTATGACAAATTGTTATACACATAAATGAATCAACATGGTCCTTTATAATGAAAGTAATACAAATATTAAATTAAGCTAGCACCCATGGTTTGAATTTGCAAAACGATCATACTTGCTTAGAGGTTTAAGCACGAAGGGTCTACTGGAATCAAGGGTATCCGCACCTAATTTTATTATGGCTTTTGTAAGGTGTCTAAACAATCTTTATTTGTTGTAAATTAAGACATGTTTAATATGATGATTTGTGATCATCACACTAATACATTCATGCAGCTTAAGGCATATGAAAGCTAGTATAAAAGATAGTATATTTCATTCCATCGTCATGTGACTACACATATATTTTTAATGTGAAAACATAATATGTACATTAATATCCGTAATAAGTTAGCTAGGCAAAGAGATTGAACTAGTAATTCAAACTGGTCATTTACTTAATGTGAAGAAAAAGAATAACTAAATTATTGTATGTATTTATTGTACAAATAAATAAAGTATGTCTAAAATAATGGTTAGTTTAACAGTTATTAATACAAATTATGTTGCCACGGAATTGAGTTCGGATTTTCGTTGTTAAGTAAGCGTTGATTTGGTTTAAGGTACAGGTATTCTATCCTTCTCTTAAGGATTCTTATGACATATTATCCGTATTTATTTGCCTCATTGAAATACCTATTTATGTTTCTCATCCTATGATTTGCTATTTGTTGCTACCTTATTTGATAACTTCGTTGAGCCTTTAAATTCGTTTGATGTATGCTTCATTTGACACTGCCATGATATAAGTTTATTTGTATGTTTGATCATAACCTTCTTTGGATATAGTATGTCTGTTTTGATATGTTATATGAGCCCTTTCATTTATTCCAATCCTCGAGCTATTAACTAGCCATGGAGGTATCATGGTCGTGTCATTGTGGCACCAATGGCGTGACACTATCTGTGGCGGTGTGATCAGTCCACAGCATCCCTATTTTTGTGTGTGCTTTTATGCACTTGGCCATATATGATTTGATTTGATTGTAGGGGGCGTATGGATGCATCCTAGGCTAATATGTGTAGGATTTAGATATAACTTAGTGCATGGCTTAGTGTGGTGCCAACATCCCATTGCACATTGTAGGTAACAAACTATCTGTGAGTCACGCTGCTCCCATTACAATTTGATATGATATGAATATTCTAAAGAAACTGTTAGTAATAGTTCCAGTAGAAGAAGTGTACATTGAAGCTCTACAGGTTAAATATCCAATTATAGACTGGGAAGTTTTCACTGAAGAATCAAGAAGTTACTAGAGAATTATAAGAGTTGGAAACCATACAGAGGTCTATCAAGTTTTTGAAGACATGTTGAAGAGATTTGATAGAGATGACCTGGAGAAGCTTTGGGATTTGGTTAAGAAGAAGTTTAGTTCAACAGAGCCTACAATTGATAAAGAGAAGGTATTATGGGTTGAACTAAAGAGGTTATTTGAACCAGATGATGATGATACACTATGGAAGCTTCAGAGATATATGCATGATCCATTGAAATGGAGATTGTATGATACATGTGGTGTTCACCATGTGTCTACAGAAAGAGGACATGACATCTTTATGCTAGTTGAAAAAGATTATCCACTGACAAGAGCACTTATGACTGTAATGTTGGCTAACAAACTTCAAGTGGATGAATCTTCAGAGATGGCAAATGAGCTTTTAAGGAAAATCTTCTATCAGGTAGAAAGACCAAGAACTTGAAGTGTTTGAAAGAATCCTCTCAGAGCCAAAAGTTTTAATTCAAGAAACTTGATGATTTGGAGATAAATCACAAGTTTAGGGGAGGATTGTTGGGAATTAAAGGTCTTTACACTTAGTACTGCCAAGTCAAAAAGTTTGTACTGCTCAGATTATAACTAACAGTACTAACTGGTTAGTACTGGTAGAGTAAAAGTTAGTACTGCTAGTACTAACTTAATACTGGTGAAGAAGAACTTTATACTGCTGCATGAAGATTAGTACTGATGAAGAGTTAAACGTGTTTTGTGATATGTATGGACTTATATTGTGTATATCTTATATAATTAGAAGATATGTTGATATCTTTTAGAAGTTTAAAAGATTTGTAGTTATCTTGTAAAGGACTCCTTGATATATAAAAGGAGATCCTAGGTTATGGTTTTAGATATTATTTTCTCATAGTTCTCATAGCTTCAAGGTTGTAAACCCTAACATTATCAAAGGGTGTTCGTATTAATATATTGAAGCTTATTGTTTTGGTTATATTTTCTGTTTTATCAAACATACATTACTGTTCCATTGATTATACTTCTTAGTGGTATAAACTAGATTCCGCATAGTTTATACCATTCACTCAAAGTTTCATTCTTAGTACTTTTGGAATTATCTAAAGATACTAAACCTTACATCAAGCTAAGGAGTTAAAGATCTATTCATTGGGATCAACAAGTGGTGTCAGCGCTTGTTGTGAAGCTTTGAATCAGAAGAAACAATCAATCTCTACTAGATCTATCTCTCAGTGATAAGATGGAGAAAGAAACTACCTCTACAACTTTGACTGCAAAACTTCCTATCCTTAACCCAGAGGAATATGATCTCTGGTTAATAAGGATAGAACAATACTTCCTCGTGACTGATTACTCCCTCTGGGAAGTAATTCTGAATGGCAACAAAGTGCTGAAAATAAAAATTAGAGAAGTTGAGCAAGAATATGAACCTACTACTGTAGAAGAAAAGCAGGATAGGAGGAATGAGATGAAAGCTAGAGGAACTCTATTGATGGCTCTCCCAAATAAGGATCAACCAAAGTTTCATTCATATAAGGATGCAAAACTGCTCATGGAAGCCATAAAGAAGAGGTATGGAGGTAACAAGGAATCCAAGAAAGTTCAGAGGACTCTACTTAAGCAACAATATAAGAACTTTTCAGGATCAAGCTCAGAAACAATGGATCAAACTTTTGATAGGTTGCAAAAACTTATTAGTCAGTTGGAGATCCAAGGTGAAACAATTTCTCAAGAGGACATGAACTTAAAACTGTTGAGAAGTCTTCCATCTGAATGGAAGACTCATGCTTTATTCTGGAGGAATAAAGTGGAAATTGAAACCATCAGTTTGGATGACTTGTGCAACAACTTAAAGATATATGAGCTTGAACTCAAAGATTCAACAAACACAAGTCAAAATTCACAAAATGTGGCTTTTGTGTCCTCCAACAGCACTAACAGCAACAACAATACAAATAAGGCAGATAACACTGCTTATGCAGTTAGTACTGCTCATACTCAAAGTAGTCCAACATCTGGAGATAACCTTAATGATGTTGTGATCAATGCTTTCCTAGCTAGTCAGCCTAATTCTCCTCAAATGTCAAGAGAGGGTCTAAAACAAATTGATCCTGATGACCTAGAAGAAATGGATCTACAATAGGAAATGGCCATGCTGATAATTAAAGCTAGGAGATTCATCAAGAGGACAGGTAGGCAGTTGGATGTAAATGGTCAAAGAGTTGGTTTTGACAGGTCAAAAGTGGAGTGCTACAATTGTCATAAGTATGGTCACTTTGCAAGAGAATGTAGAGCTCCAAGAAATCAGGATAACAGAGGAAAAGAGAATAGTAAAAGAACTGTGACAATAGAATCTTCTACTGAAAATGCCTTGGTTGCTCAAGATGGAATTGGAGGGTATGATTGGAGCTACCAAGCTGAAGAAGAGCATCCTACAAACTTTGCTTTAATGGCACATACATCTTCAGGAAGTTCTTCCAGTTCAGATTCTGAGGTAGATTCTTGTTCTAAATCATGTGTAAAAGCTTATGCTACTCTTAAAGAACAATATGACAATTTGAATTCTGATTACAACAAGTCTCAATTTAATTTAGTATCTTATAAAGCAGGTTTAGAGTCAGTTGAAGCTAGACTAGCTCACTATAAGAAAAATGAGGCTGTGTTTGAAGAGGGCATTAATGTTTTAAAACTTGAAGTTAGACTAAGAGATAATGCTTTAGTTGAAAACAAAAAGAAATTGGAAAAAGCAGAAAAAGAGAGAGATGAGTTAAAACTAACACTAGAGAAATTTCAAAATTCATCTAAATCTTTGAACAGTTTGTTGGAAAGTCAAGTTAGTAACAAGTTTAAAACTGGATTAGGATATAATGCAGCTACTGCAGCTTCTCCTGCAGTAGAAAGTTTTGTGAATTCATCTGAGATGTTAGAAAATCAGGAGTGTAATAGGCCTAAGGGATATCATGCAGTTCCCCCACCTTATACAGGGAATTTCATATCTCGCAAACCTGATCTTACGTTTATAGATGAAATAGTTTAAAGTGAGAATATGGATGTTACTACTGTTATTACACCTAGTAATTTTGAGAAAGATATGTCAAATCATGAGTCTGCTTATGTAAAAATTAATGGTGATGCAGTAGAACCTAAAACTATTAGGGAGAACAACTTTATACCTCCAGTCATTGAGGATTGGAATTCTGATGATGAAAGTGAGATAGATTATACTGTTAGATCTAGCATTGAAAAAAATAAGATTTGTTAAGCCTGCTAGGGAAACAGTAGAGAAGGTAGAGACACCTAAACAAAACAAACACTATCCTAGGGGAAACCAAAGAAATTGGAACAATCTTATGTCCCAAAGACTAGGAAGTGACTTTAAAATGATAAATAAAGCTTGTTATGTTTGTGGTAGTTTTGAGCATCTTCATTATGTGTGTGATAAAAAGGCTATAAGACTAGTGTGGAACAACTCAAGTAGGGTGAATCACAAGAACTTTGCTAATAAAATGACTCACCCTCACTCTAATAGAGGGTTTGTTCCACAAGCAGTATTAACCAGGACTAGCAAAATTAATACTGCTGGTACAAAAGTTAATACTGTTGTCAGACCATTTAATACTGTTAGCTCAAAACCAACTGTGAATCATCCTATACCTATATCAACTGCTTAAAAAAGGGATATTCACAAATTACTAGATCAGTTAACAAGTTTTCAGCAAACAAGAATAATATTTTTAATAAAAAGGTTAATATTGCCAGGGTAAAAGATACTACTGCTAGGGATAGAGCAGTAGTAAGTGAAAATAAGGGAAAAGGGGCTAATGCTGTTAAGGCCTCAACATGCTGGGTTTGGAAAGCCAAAAATAGTAGTGCATCAAATACATTCAAAAAATATTCTTACATTGATGTACGAGGCAGGTCCAAGTCTATAATGGCTTGGATCTCCAAAAGAGTCTAACTCTCTTACTTTATGTGCAAGGCAACCCACAACAGAAGGAGTACAAGGAAAAAGGAGTTATTGACAGTGGTTGTTCTAGGCACATGACTGGAAACAAATGCTATCTTACTGAGTATGAAGATTATGATGGTGGATTTGTTTCCGTTGGAGATGGTAAAGGTAGAAATTCTGGTAAAGGTAAAATCAAAACAGGAAAATTGGATTTGAATAATGTTAACTTTGTAATGGAGCTTAAAATAACCAGATCAGTGTGTCACAAAATTTTGTGACAAAAAGATTAATGTTCTTTTACTAGACACTGAATGTCAAGATCTTAATATCACTTAAGCTTACGTTGATGAAATACAAGTCCTATGTTTAGAGTTCCTAGAAAGGAAAAACATTTACATGTTTGACCTAAAAGAGTGTTGTTCCCACTAAAGGTTTAACTTGTCTCATTGCTAAGGCCACAATTGATGAATCCAACTTATGGCATAGAAGGCTTGGTCACACAAACTTTAAAAACATGAACAAACTTGTGAGGGGAAACTTTGTTAGAGGTTTGCCTTCAAAGTTTTTTGAAAATGACCATTCTTGTGTTGCTTGTCAAAAAAGAAAGCAACACAAAGCCTCCTATAAGACTAAACTTGTGAACTCAATCAGCAAACCCTTACATATGCTTCATATGGATCTATTTGGTCCTACAAATGTTAAGAGTTTAATGAAAAAGTCTTATTGCCTAGTTGTCACTGATGACTTTAGTAGATTTTCTTGGGTATTCTTTTTGGCCACTAAGGATGAGACTAGTGGGATATTAAAGACCTTCATAACAGAAATAGAAAATCATCTAGACCATAAAGTAAAAGTTATCAGATGTGAAAATGGAACTGAGTTTAAAAATAATGTAATGAATCGGTTCTATGAAATGAAAGGGATTAAGAGGGAATTCAGTGTTGCTAGGACTCCTCAGCAGAATGGTGTTGCTGAGAGGAAGAATAGAACTCTGATAGAGGCTGCAAGAACTATGTTAGTTGACTCTAAGTTACCAACCACCTTTTGGGCTGAAGCAGTTAATACTGCTTGCTATGTGCTAAATAGGGTCTTAGTCATTAAGCCTCATAACAAGACACCTTATGAACTTATTCGTGGAAGACCTCCACTGATAGACTTCATGAAACCTTTTGGGTGTCCTGTTACCATCTTAAATACCAGGGATCATCTAGGCAAGTTTGATGAAAAAGCTGATGAGGGATATTTTGTTGGATACTCTGTGATTAGTAAGGCTATGAGAGTGTTTAACAAGAGGACCAGGATAGTTGAAGAGACCTTAAACATTAGATTTCTTGAAAATGCACCTAATGTGAAAGGAAATGGACCAGACTGGCTTTTTGATGTTGATTCTTTGTCAAAATCTATGAACTATGTGCCAGTTGTTGCAGGAAATCAAACTAATGGTATTGCAGGAACCAAAGATAACATTGTTGCAGGTCAAGCTCAAAAGGAAAAAGAACCTGAACAAGAGTACATCCTGATACCTTTCTGCACAACTGATCCATTAATCTCTCAAGGTCCTAAGGATAGTGAGGAAGATGCTGGAATGAAGCCTACAGAAGTGAATGAAAGTGGAGCTTCTGATAAAGGTGAGGAGGATGATCAAGACACAAGAAGTGAGTTTGAAAGGCTACTTCAACAGGAAAAGCAGACTGAACATCCTAACAGCACTAATAGTATTAATACTGTTAGTACACCTGTTAGTACTGCTGGACCATCACTTGATAATACTGCTGGAACCATTGATAGTACTGCTAATGCATTTGAGGAACATCTTTTTGCATGATTTTCTCCTTTCAAAAATGCATCTGCTCTTCCACATGTTCCAAATGTGTTCTCAATTGATGATACTGGAATTTTTGGTAATGCTTATGATGATGTGGAAGAAGAAGTTGACATGAACAATGTAGATACATCTTATACAGCTTCTGATGCCCCTTTCACAAAATTCCTTAAAGATCATCCTCAAGAACAAGTGATTGGAAGTCTAAAAACACCTGTACAGACAAGACACATGACCAAGATAAATGAAGAACATGGTTTGATTTCCTCAGTTCACAAGCTTAGGAGAACAAATCACAAAGACTTTCAAAATTGTCTGTTTGCCTGTTTTCTCTCTCAAAAGGAACCCAAGAAGGTGATTCAAGCTTTGGAAGATCCAAGCTGGGTAGAAGCAATACAGGATGAGCTTCTACAATTTAAACTGCTAAAAGTTTAGACTTTGGTTGATTTACCTAGAGATAAGTGGGCAATTGGTATTAAATGGGTTTTTAGAAACAAAAAGGATGAAAGAGGCATAGTGGTGAAGAACAAAGCTAGACTGGTTGCTCAAGGATATACTCAAGAGGAAGGTATAGATTATGATGAAGTTTTTGCACCAGTAGCAAGGATTGAAGCTATAAGACTATTTCTAGCTAATGCTTCCTTTAAAGGTTTTGTAGTCTACCAAATGGATGTCAAGAGTGCTTTTCTATATGGAAATATAAAAGAGGAGGTATATGTCTGTCAACCTCCTGGTTTTGAAGATCCAAACTTTCCAGATAAAGTCTACAAGGTTGAAAAGGCTCTCTATGGACTACATCAGGCCCCAAGAGCATGGTATGAGACATTATTTGCCTCTATAGGAGTGCTTGCTATTTTTACAGTTGCAAAATCAAACTTTTTCAATATTTTAGCCACATATTTGTCTTGGATAATAAAGATTCCATCACTCTTCTGTTGAACCTGAAGTCTCAAAAAGAAAGTAAGTTCTCCCATAGAACTCATTTGGAACTTATCATGCATTAGCTTTTCAAACTCAGTACTCAACTCTTTCTTGGTTGACCCAAAGATTATATCATCAACATAAACTTGTACTAGTAGGATATCATCTTTATGTCTTTTAATAAATAATGTTTTATCAATTTGACCCCTGTGAAAACCATTGTCCAACAAATAAGGTCAAAGATGAAGAAGCTGAAGCTGTAGATGTTCATTTATACAAATCAATGATTGGGTCATTGATGTATTTAACAGCTTCTAGGCCTGACATAATGTTTGTTGTGTGTCCATTACGTATTGGTGATAATATTCGTTTTGCCGATTTGATTCCTTTGAAAATGAGCGATTTCGATATTATTCTTGGTATGGATTGGTTGACTGAGCATCGAGCTACCATCGACTGTCATTTGAAATGTGTCATCTTTGGTGATTTGAACAATCCTGAATTCATTTACCATGGTTCTCGACATGGTAAGCCCTTTAAAATCATCTCTGCTCTTAAAGCTCGAACGCTAATTTCTCACGGTTGTGAAGGTTTCTTAGCATCAATTAAAGATACTTTGTTGGATGGACCTCGCCTTGAGAGCCATCCAGTAGTTTGAAATTTTCCTGATGTATTTCTGATAACATCAAATAACGTTTATTTTATAGCATCATTTATCCTATGTATTTAACTCATTTTATATAATTATTGCAAAGAATTGTTACTTAATCTTTCATATTTAAGAATTGCAGTAATTATGGAGTACTTGGTGAATATTAGCAAAAGGCGCTCATTCTGGAGCTTAAATGAAGATATTTTGAAGATTTACTATTCTACTACCAATACGCCGTATCCATCAAGAAAGATACGGCGTATCCGTGCCTGTACTCATCAAAGACCACAAAGGAATGAAGCTCAATACACCGTATCCAGAAGAACTCAATACGCCGTATTGAAGATATATCATGTGAATATTCTAGAAGGTATCAAACGTGGTTCTTACTCCAAGAAACCCCCCCAATACGCCATATCTAATCCATTGGATAGGCCGTATCGAACCGACTTCCAGACCCTATAAATACAAAACTTAAAAACAAGTTTTAAGTGTTCTAAATCATATTCTCGATACCTAAACCATAAAAGTCAATTTTCAGAGGAGAAAAAGAGCAGAAAAGGTCTTGCAACGCATTCCAATCCATAGAAGACAACGTGTAATTTCTTATACTTTAGTAATCGTTCAGTTTTTGGTATCATTCGTTAACTCGGTTAGTTTACCTTGGCTAAAACAATTCTCTTGTATTTATTGTAATGTTTGAAGGCTAATACCTTCGGGTATTAGCCATTATTATTAAGACATGAATGTTTGGTATTGTTTATCTCGATTTCTTGATTTATCGTTGAATGCTTGTTTATGTTTATCAATTTATACTTGTTTACGTGCTTTTGTGTGCGACCTATCATTCAACTAGATCTAGTGATACGGACCAAGTAAATCTAGATGCCGGGATAGCTCTCCATATAGTGATTTATACATCTAGAATCATTGGATCACAAATATTGTCCTTCTAAATCTCTGTCTAGGATACGCTTTGGACTTAACTAGTTAATTAGATATTACCTTTGGTTTATTGAACGTGTTGACTAGTAGGTGAATCTAGATAATTCAACAAATAACGTACTGATTCTATTGGATAGTTGGACAAGTAGACTACTAGAGTATAAATTGCCATTAAGCGGTAAGTGGGTAAAGTCTCTATGAGCTAGGGTTTAACAAGATCACCATTGCTTTAATCCCTAAGATAGATTATAATCAAGTAATAAGGATGCTTTATGTGGATAATTTAATTGTGACAGAATTAATGTGTCTAGGTCTTAGGAAGAAGTCCCGCCTAAGTCTTAAGAATGATATGTCACCTCGAGAGAAGAAATCATTGCACTTAATAAACAAACCAACATTCTAATCGGATTAATAATGGTTAATATAGTTTTCTATCATAAGGCTCGACCTCTCTTTGATCTTCTGTTAATTAGATTGCGTGGGTTAAAGTGTCTTGAATTGATTGTAGTCACCAACCAAACCCGTGCCAGTCTCTCAGGCTGAAACCCCCCTTTTTCCTGTTAGAATTAGGATTAGGATTGACATAGGTTTAGAATAGATTAGAACTAACTTAGATTAGATAAACCAAAATATAAATTAATTAAGAGATTTAACCTCGCTTCAAGTGTTCGACACCCTACTTACTATGAAACTACTACCGGCCGGGTATACTGCTCGTTAAAGTGTTGTTTTTGGTTAAGTTGGCAAAATATAAATTTAAAACTTCAACTATCATAAATAAACACCACACAACGACACATCAATTTCCCGATGAGCTACCAGGATTACCACCTGAGCGTGAAGTTGAATTTACTATTGAGTTGATTCCTGGTGCTCAACCCATTTCAAAAGCTTCGTACATAATGGCGCCAGTTAAATTGAAAGAACTAAAAGATCAACTTCAAGAACTTCTCAAACATGGTTTTATTCGATCGAGTGTATCTCCGTAGGGTGCGCCAGTTTTATTTGTGAAGAAGAAAGATGGTAGCATGAGGTTGTGTATTGATTATAGGGAATTGAATCGTATTACAGTTAGAAACAGATATCCACTACCGTGAATCGACAATTTGTTTGATCAGCTTTAGGGTGTAAAGTTTTTCTCAAAGATTGATCTAAGGTCAGGTTATCATCAGCTACGTGTAAAGGAGCCAGGCATTTCTAAAACAACCTTTCGCACTCGTTATGGTCATTATGAATTTATTGTGATGTCATTTGGATTGACTAATGCTCCGGCTGTTTTTATAGACTTGATGAATCGTGTCTTTCATGAGTACTTGGATAAATTTGTCATAGTTTTCATTGATGACATATTGGTGTATTCAAAGACGAGGGAGGGGCATGAGGATCATCTTCGTATTGTGTTGGAAATTTTGCGTCAAAAGAAGCTTTAAGTAAAACTCTCGAAGTGCGACTTTTGGTTGGGATAAGTGGCTTTCTTGGGTCATATTGTATCAGCCGATGGTATTACTATGGATCCTGCTAAGGTTGAGGCTATCAATAAATAGCCGAGACTGATGACAGTGACTAAAGTTAGAAGCTTTTTGGGGCTTACATTGTATTACAGAAGATTTGTGGAAGGGTTTTCACTTCTTGCTCTACCTTTGACGAAAATTATGCGGAAAGGAGAAAAGTTTGTCTGGAATGAGGAGCGAGAGAAGAGTTTTGAGGAGCTAAAAAGGATATTAGTTTCTTCTCCCATTCTTACTCTTCCTTCCGGAACAGGTGGATACCAAATTTATAGTGATGCGTCGAAGAAAGGTCTTGGTTGCGTTCTTATGCCACATGGTAAGGTTATCGCTTATGCATCGAGGCAACTGAAACCATATGAGGTGAATTATCTGACACATGACCTAGAGTTGGCAGCAGTCATCTTCGCTCTTAAGATTTGGAGACATTATTTGTATGGGGAAACTTGTGACATCTTCACCGATCATAAAAGCCTCAAATATATTTTTACACAAAAGGAGTTAAATATGAGGCAACGACGTTGGTTAGAACTTCTCAAGGATTACGATGCAAATATTCAGTATCATCCTGGCAAGGCTAATATGGTAGCGGACGAACTTAGTAGAAAGAACTCTGGAATTATGGCTTGTCTCAAAATTCAACCTGAGATTATCAAATATTTAGAGCTCATAGAAGTCGAGTTAGTTGTTCGTGGTTCTAAAGGTTATATAGCTAGCCTTAAGATTGAACCTAACCTTATATATAACAACCCATAATTTTCCTCTATGTAATTATCCATCTATTAAATTAGATGCAATTTTCATGGAAAGATTTTTCCATCCATAATGTAACGAAACTTGCATTTCAAAAGTAAACGTGCTCACGCAACCTACCAATGCCATTTCAATCAATGTTTTATATAAGTAGACGTTATAATATGTCAAGCAATATATTTTAACTTCATTTTTACCATACGTTATCTATTTAACGTACTTTCCATAACGTTATATCAAAACGGATTTTAATACGTTAACATTTATAACAAAACCCTAACTACATGTAATGTTTACATACAAAATAAATGTACAAGCTTTTAAGGCATGTGTACAAATGTACAATGCATAGATTTTGAATACATTTTATCTCCTAAACTAATGTACAACTCCTTTAAGCTTAATGTATAAGCCGATAATGCATATTATTCAAATTTCACATTTTCCCTCCATTTTTCTAAGGCATTTCGTACCACCTTTTAAAGACAACTTACAACACTCTAATGCACCACCTTTGAACTATAGTTACCTTCCATTTCAGCCCCTAGCTTGTCTAAAATCCAAAACCCTAACCCGAAAACCCTAATGACCCGATACACCTTAACTAGTTTCGAACCGAGTTTAAACCAAGCAACCACCCTCTCACCACCATGATCCACTACCTTGTTAGCCTCCTTGTCACCACCTAGCTAGAACCCTACCACCTCCATCACCACCTTGGGCTCCAAGATAATCAAACCACCTCCATTACCTCATTTGGTAACCGAAACCACCCCACCACCTTACACCTCTCCATACTAGCTCTCCTTAGTCACCTATCTATCCCTAGGCCATCACTCCTAGCTCACCTTGGCCACCACTCCAAGCAACTTGGGCATTACTCCTTCCTTTACCCTATAT
>BQNB010046281.1:0-34835 GCA_026074375.1 Tanacetum coccineum | reverse complement strand
CCCCCAGCTCTTTTTGACCGACTCCTCGGAAAAATCCGAGCTTTCTCTCAACACGAGAACGAATCTCTAATCGACGTTTGGCTTCGTATGAAGGAAATGCTCCGAAACTGTCATGGTCACAATATGTCCAAAGGCAACCTTATCAAAATCTTCGAACATGGTCTAAGCAAAATAACTCAAGAAGTTCTGAATGCCGCAGCTGGAGGTATTTCCTCTATAAAACACCAAATCAGGCTTATCAGTCTTTGGAAGACAAGGTCTTACTAAAGCTCGACTGGGCTAAAAATCAAAAAACCAAACCATCTCTTAAAAAAATGTTGCTTCTGCCGATGAAAGTAGCAGTAATTTCAATACTGACAAAATTATGGCCCGAATGGATGCCATGACCCTGAAAATGGATGCTCAGTATAAAGAACTCCAAGCCCATGCTAAAAAAAACCCGATCTTGATGAAGATAATATACCTATGTCCTGAGAAGAAGAAGCTAAATTCATGAAAACTTTTTGTAAGACTCGTTTTTACAATGATTACCACGATCGGGACTCGAATCATGATAATTGGCGTTCAAACGAATGAAGTAGTTACAATCGAGACAACTACCGATCCAATACCGATGATAAACCATACGATCTTCAAAAACAATTCAACGATTTCATGAAATCTCAACAATCGACCAACGCTTTCGTCAAAGAAACATTCATGGATCTTAAAACCCAACTCAAAACCGTTGCCAAAAATCATCAAGCTTCAATTCAAAACCTTGAAACCAAGTTTGACAGACTTGCTGACAAGCAATCTGGTCAGCCTTCTAGATCTCTTCCTAGTAACACTCAACCAAACCGAAAAACACATAACTCCAAAGCCTACCAACCACCGTAATCTCGCAATAAGAATGTAAATGTTGTATTCAGAAGAAGTGGTAAATCTTACAACCCACTAGTTAACCCAAATGATCAACAAAATGATTCTGAAACTACTATCAACTTCGATAGCGATGATGAAGACGATGAATCGACACTACAACCGAAAACTCAAAATCCAAAATCAGTCAAAGAGACTCTGTTACCCAAACCATACAAACCAAAAATTCTGTATCCCCAATGTCTTAGCAAAGAGAAAATGGAAGCTCAATACAGAAAATTTCTCGACATGATCCGCGCTGTCTGAATCAATGTACCTCTTATCGATGTCTTGACCGGAATGCCTAATTGTGGAAAATTTCTCAAGGAACTAATAAGCAACAAACACAAAATCGAACAAATCTCTGCCGCTTTCTTAAGCGATGATCCAAAAAAAAGTTCCACCTAAACTCGAAGACCCCAGAAGTTTTCTTATTCCATGTAATTTCAACAAAACCTTCTCCTGCAATGCCTTAGCCAATCTTGGTGCTAGCATTAACCTTATGCCATATTCATTATATGCCAAATTATATCTCGAGACTCTTAAACCTACCAAAATGAGCATAAGATTAACCGATAGATCATTCCAATACCCTGTTGGAATAGCTGAAAATATGCTCGTTAAAGTTGGTAAATTTACCTTTCCTGCTGATTTCGTTATTCTTGAAATGGAAGAAGATAGTAAAGTTCCCCTCATCTTGGGATGACCATTTCTTCATACTGCTAATGCAGTGATTCGAGTTAAACAAAAACAACTCAACCTTGGAGTTGGAACTGAATGAATGATTTTCAATATCGATTCTGCAATGAAACACTCTTATTCAAATGATGATACTTGTTTCCGCATTGATGTCATCGACAAAATCTTAGAAGAAGATTTCAAAGCTCTTTTAGACGAAGGTAGTAAAATCCTTTATTCCATCGAAGGAACCCTTCTCGAAGAAGAAATCTTTCTTAAATTTGATGAATTCATGGCAATGATTGCTGATGAAAACTTTAACTCTGATTCCGACACTGAAGACCCACCGTTCGAAAAAATCACCATCAATACTGATTATAAAATCAAAATGTCTCTCGGAGAACCTCCTAAGGATCTCGAACTTAAACCTCTTCCTGATAATCTGGAATATGTATTCCTGGAAGAACCCTCTTTTCTTCCTGTTATCATATCATCTCAGCTATCCAAAGAAAAAAAACAAACTCATATCTGTTCTTAAAAAGCACAAGCAAGCCTTTGCTTGGAAAACGACGGATATTCCTAGTATTTGCCCATCTTTCTGCAAACACACGATATAACTTCTCGATGACAAGAAACCCGTTATCCAAAAACAAAGAAGGTTAAATCCGAACATGCAGGAAGTTGTTAAAAAAGAAATCATGAAACTCCTAGATACATGTATAATTTATCCAATTGCCGATAGTCCTTGGGTTAGTCCTATCCACTGTGTACCAAAGAAAGGAGGTATTACAGTTGTCACCAACGAAAATGATAAACTTGTTCCAACAAGAACCATTACGGGTTGGCGAGTATGCATCGATTATCGTAAACTCAATGAAGCAACCGCAAAAGATCATTTTCCCTTACCATTTATGGATCAAATGCTAGAGAGACTAGTGGGAAATAAATATTTTTGTTTCCTTGATGGTTTTTCTGGATATTTGCAGATTCCTATCGATCCTAATGATCAAGAGAAAACAACATTCACATGTCCTTTCGGAACATACACTTATAGTCGAATGCATTTCGGGCTATGCAATGCTCCTGCTACATTCTAAAGGTGTATGTTGGCAATCTTTCACGATATGATTGAAGAATCCGTCGAAGTATTTATGGACGATTTTTCTGTATTCGGAAACTCTTTGGACACATGCCTAAACAATCTCGATAAAATGCTCCAACATTGTAAAGATGCTCACCTTGTCCTTAATTGGGAAAAATGTCACTTCATGGTCAAAGAAGGAATTGTGCTCGGACACAAGGTGTCTAGCGCCAGACTTGAAGTCGACAAAGCAAAAATCAACGTAATCTCAAAACTTCCACCCCTTACTAATATCAAAGGTATTAGAAGCTTTTTGGGACATGCTGGTTTTTACCGATGTTTCATTAAAGACTTCTCGAAAATTGCTCGACCTCTAACTAAGCTTCTCGAAAAAGATACTCCATTTGAGTTCGATGATGAATGTAAAAAAGCTTTTGAATCATTGAAAGAGAAACTCACATGTGCTCCTGTGATCGTAAGCCCAAATTGGAATCTTCCATTTGAACTTATGTGTGATGCAAGTGATTTCGCAGTTGGAGCCGTCTTAGGTCAAAAATATGGTAAAAACTTTCACCCAATCTACTTTGCAAGTAAAACCCTTAATCCAACTCAACAAAAATGCACCGTAACCAAAAAAGAACTTATGGCTGTAGTTTTTGCATTTAACAAATTCAGATCCTATCTTATTCTCTCAAAAACTATTGTTCACACTGATCATTCAGCTCTAAGGCACTTATTCAAAAAGCAAGATGCTAAGCCATGCCTTATTCGATGGATCTTACTTTTGCAAGAATTCGACATAGAAATCAAAGACAGAAAAGGAACATAAAATGTTACAGCAGATCACTTATCCCGAATCGAAAATGATGAAACAAGCGATGATAGTGAAGTCGATGATAACTTTCCCGGAGAAACTCTCATGGAAATCAACACCGTTAGTGAACCTTGGTTCGCAGACTTTGCAAATTACCTAGTCGGTAATATTATACCAATAGGAAAGACGTACCAACAAAAGAACAAATTCTTCTTCGACCTCAAAACTACTTTTGGAAGGACTTACTTTTCAAACTTGTATGTCGTCCGACAAATATGATCAGACGCTATATATCTAACAGAAACGCCGAACGCCATTTTGATCAATGTCACCAAGGACCAATCGGTGGACATTATGGACCCAACATAACTGCTAAAAAAGTTCTTGATTTAGGATTTTACTGGCCAACAATCATTAAAGAAGCTCATACTCTAGTTCACCTTTGTGAAGCATGCCAAAAACCAGAAATATATCAAAATGTGATGAGATGCCCTTAAACAACATTTAAGTATGTGAAATTTTTACTTATGAGGTATCGACCTTTATCGGACCATTCCGAAAATCTTTAAGTTTGATACCTTCTAGTCACTGTTGTTTTAGTATTAAAGGGCCGAAGCTCAAGCTTTACCAACCAATGATGCCCGAGTAGTTGTTACCTTTCTGATGAAAATTATTCAAGCCAAATTCAGAATGCCCAACCTCTATCAGCGATCGTGGTACTCACTTCTGTACTAAAATCATGGAAAAAACCATGAAAAGATATGGCGGTATCCATCCTCTTCTCTAATCTTATCACCTCAAAACTAGTGGTCAAGTTGAAAATCGATCATAGCTCTCAGAGAAATTCTTGAAAAAACTTATTACAGAACTAACCCTGCTATTTGGTCAAGAAAACTTGATGACGCTCTGTGGGTTTTCATAACTGCTACAAAACACCTAACGGTACTAAACACCTTACAAAAAACTTATAATTTATGGAAAGAACTGCACTTACAATTCAAAAATTGACATCGTGCATACTAGGCACTAAAAAATTGCAACCCAGATCTCGTTGCTGCTGGTGAGAAAAGAATGATTCAGTTACACAAGTTAGACGAACTTAGATACCAAACATATGAAAATCTCGTCTATATAAGGAAAGAACCAAAGTCTGGCATGACAAAAAATTACAAATGAGAAAAGAATTCAAACAAGGAAACAAGGTTCTGCTATTTACAAATTTAAACAACTGAAGCTCAGATCTCGATGGTTAGGACCTTATGTAGTGAAACATCAATATCCATCCGGATATGTTGAACTTTATGGAAAAGAGGGAAAGACGTTCATAGTCAATGGCCATCGACTAAAACTATATCATGAAGAAGGGACAATAACTAAGGGGGGCTGTTACCTTTCTTCCCAAAAGAATGACTTCGAAGTCGAGTCTAGGCTAAGACTCTCTTAAAAATTTAAGCGCTTCTACGGGAGGCAAATACACGTGCTTACACTTAAGTGTGGGGAGTCCCTCCTCCATTTTTTTCTTTCTATAATATCTTTTATTTATGTTCTAAAAAAATCAACAAAAAATATTTTTTTTTGTGGCTTTTGTATGTTTTATCTTATACTGGTTATTTAGCTTGAAGATATGGAAAATTACGAGTATGCTCAAGACTAGAATCTATAAGCTATGCAATTCTCTTTGCCCCAGGAGTACCGTTCTCCTATAATTTTACCGATTTTTTTCTCTATTATCAGTTATCACATTGAGGCAATGTTAAACTTAAGTGTGGAGGGGCAGCCAAATTGAAAAATTATCATAATCCCTCTATGTTTTCCCTGTTAAAAACTTTCCAACTGATATTTTATGAAAAATTCTAATTATATGTTTTCAAATTAAAATAAAAAATTCTCTTAGTAAGGCAAGTCCAACCGGATTGACATTATAGCTAGCACACCCTAATTCCACTACAATTGTGTGAAATTTTAAAGCGTTAGAATATTCGGGTATCCAATTTTGATACCTAAGATAATTGATGCCTTTAGCTTGTTCGGGTTAAGGTTTGAATGCAGTCATATGTGTCTATTCCGTCATTACAGATGTGTACGTATGGTCTTTGTCGCCTTTTCTGGAACATTGGTATTGGTGATAAATTATGTTTGAGAGAGCGGTAATTTAGAAGCTCAAGAACTTATACTTAATCATCATTTACTAGACCGAAGTCTATCACATGAAATGTAACTCGCAAATCCTTGTTCCTACAAGCACTCCTTTTAAATGCTATATTGCTGAAATATCTGAAGGTTGAATGAAGAAGCTCTGTGCCAAGCCTTAGTTACCATTTGGTAAAAAAAAGTTATATATGTGTGTTATAGTAGTTCAAAGAAATAAAGGCTTATGTTTGGCGCATGAAGATTGGATCCTCTCTAGTACTAAAAGTTCCGCCCTTCGGTCAGGTTTATGTGTTAAGTACAAGCCTATGGTAGCTGTCTAGATTATGTCTGTGCAAATTAAGTGTTCTTCACAATAGCATATTTAACCCTATCTGAGTGGCTGAGTGAATTTAAAAAATCAAACACTATCCCTATGTGAGGTGCTATGTTATATGTCTATGCCTGAAAAGTTATCCAATATGCAAACTCTTATAAAAATCTAATTTCTCCAAGTCACGACAAATGATTTTATTTTTTTCCCTTCCATTGCTTAAGGGCAAGCAATAAGCTAAGTGTGGAGGGATTTGGATTAACGCCCTATTTTTCTTTATATCTATGGCCTTATTTATTTTTTTTTGATCATTTCTCGTGAACTTTTCCGGCTTATTTAGCTTTGAATTGCTTATAGGTTCTCTTGAAGATACTACAGCCAAGCTCACGATTCTATACACTTTGGGAGGCGATTCCTAGAAAAGAAGATTCTAGCTAAAGTTAACATTGGGGGGGAAAAAAAATCCGCCGTACTTTATAATATTGTACGCGTACTTTCCTTTGAAGCCCAAAACCACCGCACTTATAATATGTGCTCACCGCACTTACTCCCAAAGTGTAAAGATTAATAAAAGTCTCATAAATGCTATCGCATTAACTCCTAAAACCGCTTACTTATTTGTATGTGCGCCACAATTCCAGTGAAAAGCCATTAAATGCTTATCGCCTTAACAACCAAAGTCCGCCGCACTTTTTCTCTAAGTGCGCAGCACTTTGTACCCAAACTTTGCCTATAAATTGGGACAAATTTTTATCCTCAAGCACTCATTCCTCATATCAATCTATTCTACAAAACATTCACAACATACTTCACTCCTCTCACAAAAACAGCATGTAACAACTCTTTCTTTAAAGGAAAAAGATCTATACGATCAGATCGAAGAGATGTTCTTGCTTGTTATTGAATTAAATGAATTTATATAAAGTTGTACTTTTGTGATGAACTCCTTAGCATTGAGAGGCTAAAATCTCTCAATGAATGCTGCGGTGAAGTTACGATAATGAATAGTGTTTGGTAGTTCTTGATCGCTTAAATCTTATGTTATGTTGCAAACCTGTTTATATTTTTTTCTATTTTGTTTATCAACTTAGATTATATAATTATATCGGTATAGGTCAAAAGATCCGTTATGATCTATGTGGTTTTAAAGATTTGTCTATGGTCTTTAACGTTTGCTGAAGAGCAACAAGATAGGCCATCATACCAAGTACTGCAAAAACAAAAGACCAACCACTAAAAACGATCTACAAACAGTATCTGTAATTTGTAATGCTTGTTGAAAGAAAAAACATTATGCAAATCAGTGCTCAAAAGCAAATAATTGGGCCACAGGAAAGCATACTTAGAGATGAGCTTGCTTTTGTTCACTTTAGAATTCCTACACTAGAAATAACTCTCGAAGATATTCAACTTTCATCAGAATCTTCTCCAATCTGAAAACCCCAATCATCAAGCTACAATCCTTGTCATTTGTTACTTTTACTACGAGATACATAGCATAAGTATCAACACTTTTTAAAGTTTCATATGTAAAGTTATCCATGAAATAATAAAGTAATGATTCCATTACATCTTGTTATCTGATGATATCAAAATTCGGCATCGTTTATCAATTCTATTATGTTCAAACTCTGAATACTCTCCTCATACCTTTGAAACATAAATTATCATCCTCGATTATATGGGCGTCAGTACAATCAATTCATGATCATATCATTTTCTACACATTACCATATCATGTTTTTATACTTAGGTAAGACGATTTATGATCATCTTATTGAAATGAATTAGGTCACTTCTTCATTTGAATAAGGAAATTATAAATCTCCGAACTATGAATTTATAAAATTCTCAGTTACAAGGAGTTGAACGCTTCTTTTTGTAAGTGACAAATTATAAATAAATAGGCTTAAGTATATAACATACGTACAAACAAGTTTCTTTCAATCCGTTTGTACAAACAATTCCTTAATCATTATCATTATTACCTTCAATATTTGTTCATTTCAAAATCTGTATATCACGTGATTAGCAACTCTCTTACAAATTCATAATCATTCTTTGACATCACTCATTCCATGATCTCCGTATTCTAAAATTCTCTGTTATATTCTGCAACATAATAACAAGGAAACACACAAGAATCTATACAATGTCAAATGATTTCAATACCACTAGGTATGAAAATTTTGACAAAGACTTGTGATAGCATTCTTATTCGATGTTGACTTTTAAAGGTTAATGAATAACGATTCTTTACGATCAGAGTAGCGCAGCAGAAGCATGGTAGGCCCATAACCCACAGGTTCCGTAAATCAAAGTATTTCATCCACCCAGGTTCTATCAGGATCTGGAGAAATTCTATTGGCTGTCATCAAAAGGTGTGGTCTTGAAAATAAGTAGACGTGTGAAAGGAGGTAATTATAATTATGGTGCGCAACATAATTATAAATGCATCACACACGTAGACTTGTAACCTTGATTAGCCTAACCTAAATTCATGCCCAGTACCTACATCTATTCACTATAACTTTCAACTAAATCTCAGGACGAGATTTCTGTAAGGGGTGGAGACTATAACAACCCAAGAATTTTCATCAAATGCAAAACCTATTTTACTATGATCACAATTATACGGGGAAATTTTTTGCTTTATTACATTACTTGCATTGTCAATATCTCATTATGCAAGGTAACTTGCATAACTAAAGTAGACAAGCTCACGCAACCTATCTATGGCCATCCTGTCTTCATATATGTCAAGCAAACATCATAATATGTCAAGTCAATATCATCATATCCTTATTACAAAATACATTATTCCTATAATGTACCATTCACAACGTTATATCAAAACGGGTTTTAAACCGTTATCGTATACCTCTAAACCCTAAATTCCATGAAGGGTTAATATATAAAGTGAATGTATAAGCTAATAAAGCATATGTACAAGTAATATAACATCTCATTTGAAATATAAACTCCCTCCAAGTCAAAGTACAAGTCCTTAAAAGCATAATGTACAATTCATTACACATGATCTCTAAAATAGCCGTTTTACCTCCGTTTTCATTCTAATTTCTTCACCACCACTTGTGTACAAGATATTACACTCATTACACATTATTTAAACCCTAATTAATCCATTTATAAGCTTTCATATCTATTTTTATACTCAAAACCCTAATTCAAAACCTTAAACCTTAAAACCGAGCTAATTCCTAAACCATGACCCGTTTATCAATTTTTATCCGTTCTAACCCCAATCAATACTCAAATAAGTTGTAATAACTTATTATACAACCATGACAATCCTATTCCATCATTATTTCATAATCTTACTTCATTTATACAAGAATCGAATCCGAGAAACCCTAAATGAGCCCTAAACGATTCACTAACTGTTTCTTGTTTTTAACCCGTTCAACCTCAAATAAGCAACCGTGAGCTATTGTAAACTCATAATATGAGTTTAAAAATCATTAACCATCAGTATCTATCATTTCTTTGACAATATACTTGAATTAGAAAACCTAGAAACCCTAAACATTCACTACGTGCCCTAATTTCAACCCACTGACTAATTTTTTTTTCTATACAATATCGTCCACTTATAACTTAAACCACCACTCAATTATCATTGCTAATCCTTTATACACTGTCTAGGATCACTAATCTATCAATCTTGATTCTTTATCCACAAATTATAAACAAAGAAAATCAAGAAAACCCTAAACCGTACCAAGTGAAACCCACGACCTCAATTCTTCATTTTAAATCGTTTTTTACACCCAAACCACCTATCACAACTTTGATTTAAAACACTTAATATGAGAATTGAGGTTCAGTAATCCTATCACTCTTATTCATTTTTACATACGAATTTCATGATTGAAACCATAACAAACAACCTAAATAGAACCAACTGACCCGCGCTGTTTTCCACCAGTTTAACCCATTTTTAAACTCGAAACTAAACCCAAATTTATGATGATAACACTTCATTAATGTCTATGATCATTAATTATACCATATTTAAACCTTGCTTACCACGAATTATACACTTGAAAATACCAAAAACTCTATTTCGAATCCCATCAGACCGATACCCATTCTTTGCCTTATTTGACACATTTTTACCAATTTCATGTGCATAAATTCACCAGTTTTTCTTATAGAAAGCACCTATAGCAGCTTTCCCAGTGCTTAGGACATTCATTGGCCAAGAAAGAGGCCACAATGAGCCTCCTTTAGCCTGTCCATGTATCAGCCGTGGATGCAGGAAGCAAGGCCAACTCATTCAAGTACTCTAGACTCCACACACTTGCTTTTCTTGCTTTTTAAAATCACATATTAGCTCCTATGTGCAAGAATAGAAGTAAGGGTTTCCTTAACATCCTCATCCTCTAAATAGTATAAATAGGGACCTTTGGGTGTTCATTTCATAATAGCACACATCTCTTCACCTCTCATAACCCAATTGCAGCTTAATCCTTTGCCTCCCTTATGATACTTAGGCATCTATGAAATAAGTTCAAGAAGAGAATCCTAAATAATTGAAGCCTCAGAGTGGAAAGATACAAGGGTACGAGGGAATACTACCCGAAATGACCCATTTCCACCCATTTTTGATATTGAAGCTCAACCTAGGTTATATCAAATTCATACCTGATACTACACCCTATATATGTCAATGTGATTCCTAATATAATCTTGTTATAGTTTCATAACTCAATTCATGCTCATTTCCATTTGAATCCAAAACCATACACCCGAAACCATAATTTTGTGTTTTTCTTATAACTAAATGTTATAATGTTATAATATTGTTATCTATCATAATCCTAAATGCTTAACTAATGTTTAAAATAACCACCTTTATTGAGAATGAAGGTTTGAACTTAAGACCCGCGCGTTTACGTTTGAAACCCTAATTAACCAATTTTGTTCCTAGCCTAACGAATCTTTATTTTAAAACTTGCGTTATGTTAATCTCATATTTTAGTTTTATTTATAACTTATAATGTTATTGACATGTTAAATAAGCTGGCATGGCAATTTGAACATGTTTTGTAATTATAATCAATGAAAGGGGTATTATCGTTAACTTTTTTGAAATAATAACTAGAAGGGCTGAATGTGTCATTTTTTCAAAGTTATTACTATAGGGGTCTATTATGTCTCTTTTCAAAGTACCAAGGTTTACTTGTATATCTTTTAAAGTTGAGGGACCATGTCGTAAAAGTGCAAACTCCAAGGACCTATTTGCAATTCTTTTTAAATCCAGGGTCTAATGTAAACATTTTGAATAATGTATTAAAATCTTGTCAAAACCATTATCCACATAAATTTAAAAACGCTTCTCGTCTTAACTTGTCCAGATTTTGAATAAAACGCTTATAACCGATCATGGTAGCTTTTATTGTACCTAAATTTAGGGAGCTTCACATTTTATTAAGGGGTTTCATCTTGGGTATTACGTTTGACTGTGTTGTTTAGTTTATGTTTAATGTGCCCTAGCTTCCTCATACGTTTTACGAATGACTTTCTGAAATTATGATGGGCCGTATAGTGTTTCCAATAATTCCCAAACTCTTCTATCAAACTCACGAATCTTAAAACTAATGTTCTTAGAGTACAATCTTCCTAAGACTTAACATATTTACTCAGGTTGCATGACGTGGCTGTTTACTATCATTTTCTATATCAACATTCCTCGGTTAAGATTGTGATAAGGTCGTCAGCTTTCATTTCAGAATATTTATTACATTACTATCAGGTGAGATTAATATCATCGCCTTTATTTTTTCTTATGTATATTTATACTAACCCGCGAGGGGGATACATGCTTGTTACAAACTCTTTTACATACTCTTTTTTATTTAACAATGTGATTACTTTTCAATGACTTAGTGAGTTCATAGCCTAAATTTTAATTCTCTAATTTTCATTAAACCCTGTGAGGGGGTACATGATATAAAGTACGGATACATGTGTTTTACCAGACTTATGCTATCTGGATGTATCATTACAATCAAATGTCTAGTTATAAATCCTACAAGGTCTTAAATTTCCCTTTTCAAGACTTAATTGACTATGGATGTTAATCTGTTAGTATCATAAATCCTACAAGTCGTTAAATTTGATTTCGAGTTGTTAAATTGACTTTGGATATTAATGTGTTAGTTTCATAAATCCTACAAGTCGTTAAATTTGACTTCGAGTCGTTAAATTGACTTTAGATATTAATAAATCCTTTAAGTCGTTAAATTTGACTTCGAGTCGTTAAATTGACTTTGGATGTTAATATGTTGATATATGAGCTCTTCGAGTCGTTAAATTGACTTTAGATGTTAATATGTTGATATATGAGCTCTTTAAGTCGTTAAATTGACTTTGGATGATAATGTGTTGATGACATGAGACAAGGACCAATCAGACCAAACAAGGCAATAACGGGATAATACATTGTTACTATGATTCATTGCGATTATTACTAATAACGGGTATATAATAACATGACCCAAGATTATAACAATATCATTTTCATAATAATTGTGTTTATACAATTATTATACTATTACTTGTATTCAAACTGTTTATATCAAACCTATGAATTTCACTCAACCATTGTGTTGACTTTTTAGCATGTTTATCTCAGGTAATTGAGCAAGTTACAGCACGGAGTGACATTGACTCGAAGATGGCTGAACTGTTATCATTCAAACATGATGTTTTAGATTTTGGGACCTGCATTTTGTAAAAACTATGAATATAATGAATGATAACTAAATTTTTCCAACAATGTCTCTTTTGAGTCGTTTTCTATGATTATGATTGTTGTATCCCTGAAGTAATACCCTAGATTAGCTTCCGCTGCTATATTGTAAAAATGGGGGTGCTACACTAGACTTTTTTGATTGTCCCTTCCTTTAGCCAATTGAACACTTCTTCCTTCAATGCTTGTCGTATATCTGGTGTTAGTGGTCGTTTCCTGTAGACCACTGGTTCGGCCAATGGGTATGCTTTTAACTGACATTCCTTGAGAAACTGCGGTACTACTGTCCCCCTGGTAGCCCATGCAAGTATGTCCACATTCTTCCGGAGGATATTAATTAACCGTTGTTTGCAGCCAATCGATAACGTACTTTCGATCGTTATGGATTGGTCCGATAGTTTATTACAGATGGTCACTTTTTTTCCCATGTTACCTTCGCCTCTTTCTTTTTCGGGAAGAATCGGCTCCTTGTCGGGTCTAAGACCAGGATTGTTCCTTCCTCGCAGTATTGTTTGCTCCCGTATTCTAGACATTTGTTCCATGTGTTGACGCCATTGTGTTGTCTGTCCACGAGTTCTCATCTTTTTGATCACAATTTCTACATTCTAACCAGGGCTTCCTTACTTGTTTCCATTATGACAACTACCTGGTTTGTTGGGAACTTGATCATAGAGTGAATGGTCAAGCCTACCGCTTCAAGGCTTTTCATTCCTGTTCTCCCTATAAGGCCTTTATATGGCGAACGGCACCTTACTATTACAAACTCCATGAGTACTGTTTTGTTTCTTCCTACCTGCCCTATGGTTATCCGTAGGTCTATCACACCCAAGGGGTGGTATATCTCGCTTGAGAAACCTATCAACGAAGCTCTGCACTTTCTTAACCTTGACTGGAAGTTAGCGCTAAAGTTTTTGAAACAATGCTGATACATAATCTCCAATGAGCTTCCAATGTCTACATAAATCCTTCAGACCTGGTGACCTTTAATAATCCCTTCCAATATAATGGGTTCATCCGTCAGACTATTTCCGAGGATCGCCAGAAGGGAGATCTTTGTTAAACTAGATCCTTCTCCTTCGTAGGGCCTCTGTGGCGGTTTCTCCTACCATTCATCATGTTTCTGACCTTTACGCCATTCCTCCCCTAACTTCTATTTCTCTGATTGCTTTGACAGATGTCCTTTTAAGGTGGGCATTTTATTGAAGCTATGGCTTCTTCATCTGCTTTTTTAACTGATAGCAATCATTAGTGTTGTGGCCCCTATTTCCATGGTAATCACATAATTTGTTTAGATTTTGTTTTTCAAGAGTTCCAATCAAGAGTGGTGGTTCTGGGTAACTTATGCTTTCCATAGCCAGAATTTCCTTCTGAATTTTAGTGAGCGGAGTAAAAGTGTCTATTCTTGAATAAAGGTGTTAATACATTACCATGTTTTTGACACCTCTCTTGTCCATTTCTGTTTTGGCTTTTTATTGTCCTCCAGACCTGACGAACGGGTATTTATTTATCCCACTAAGGGGACGGGACATTTCTCTGAACCGCAACACTTTGTGCGAATGAAAGCTCTAACCCTTTCAAACATTTCATCCACCGTCTTAGGGATTTTGTCATTGAGTTTTTTTTGCAAGTTTCGGATGGCCATGCCCATGCATGAAAGCTGAGATGCGTAAGACCGGAGGAACTCCTTTTATGTGTGTACTTTTGGACTTGAACTGATCCATAAAAGCTTGTAGGCCCTCATTTTGTCTCCTCTTAATGCTGTAAATCTCTGTGGGGTCTTTTGGTGTACTGTCCTTTTTTTTATTGTTGAAATTCATTAAGAACTTTTAGCCTTTAATCTCCTAGTTATTGTCATTCTTTTGGATCCACAATCGTCAAACCAATTTCTTGCTGCCCAACCCAAGGTTTGGCGGGACATTTTGCACCAGATGGGCATCAGCCATTCCTCTTGCTCGGTCGTGGCTGAGAAGATGCTCCGAATCCTTATTTCCTTCATACACCTTGATGTTCCTAAGAAGCTTGGCCCTCCGATGGTATTTGAAACGGGTAAATCTTGGGGTGAAAGGAGTAGGTTTGGGTCTTTTGTTATAACACCCTCATTTTTGACATATAGCAGCGGAAGCTAATCTGGGGTATTATTTCATAGTACAACAGTCGTAATCATATAAAACAACTCGAAAGAGACGTTTTTAAAAGATAAGTTATTCTTTTATTATTTCATCGAGTTTTTCAAACAGGGTACCATAATTCTACATGAAAAACTTAAAGTTTGAATGATAACAGTTTTGCATCTTCATTGTCGGTGCCACGCTGGCTATTAGTTGTTACAGTACTGAGATTAACATGACTTAAAAGTCAACACAATGGTTGAGTGAAATTTATAGGTTTATAATAAATAGTGTGAATACAAGTTATCATAAGAGTGGGTTACGTTATTATACACCCATAAGTGTAATAATTGCAATGAGTACAATTATTAAGGAAAACAGTATTATTGCGTCTAAGCTCAAGGCACTCAAACTGACTAGTGTATATATCAATAATGATATATATAAAGATAATGGCCCCCGTGTAGGTAATTGCCATATACCTATGAGTTTCAAATATAGTGACTTTGTTTACCTATCGGCTACACAATGGTATTCGTCAATCCAATAGGCTCTATTCACAATATGCACGTTCACTAGCAGTGATTAATGGTCATGATGGGGGGGGTTTTTGGGATTAAAGGGATCATACAACTGATGCAATATTATATCAGGATATTACATTTAGAAAACACTTGTATTCTAGGTTTATAGCATGTGATTCCCCCTTCACGGGGTTTAAAGAATATAGAGATTAAAAGTGAGGCTTATGAAACTTTCCCTTAACAGTATAGGGAGATCTGATTGATGGCAAAAGTATATCAAGTGAAAGTAACGGCTTCGTCACGCAACCTGGGATGATATGTCAAGTCTTAGTGTGATAATTTATGTTTCAAAACTTCATAAAGTTTATCGTATATCTTTTATTTATTAAATTATGTAAATATTGTATCACTGTTCGGGCTATCATAATCCAAAGGTCATGTAGTATTTTTTGAGGAGCCAGGGCACTTTAAATCGTAAACCCAGCAAACTCGTCAAAACGAAAACTCAAATGAAACCCTTCATATGAAATTCCCTATTAACGTGATTCGATAAGAATTTTTAAGTTTCTTCAAAAGTTGCTGATGATTAAATTACGTTAAATATATAACGAAATAATGCGTCGATTTGAGGTTAATGTGGTATTTCATCCGCATTCCATTGTACTTAAACGTTTTTGTGATTAATATACTTTACCGGGGTAACCCTTTACCCAAAAAAAAAAAATGCGTTGATTTACGATTAATAACGATAAATGTGTCGGGTTTTAATAAAATCGAGTTTTATAATATTAATTTATATAAAAATATTTTATTTTATTTTTTTAAGTTTTCAAAATTGGCAATATATACCCTTGGTTTATAAACTTTTACGACATTAGTCCTTTATATATAAAGTATATATAATTTAAACCTTTAACTTTGAAACTTGGAAAAATAGGTCCTTATAGTTATAACTTTAAATAATGACTTTTCAGACCCTTTAACTTTTAAATTTTAGTAAGTTAGTTGTATACCCCTATGCATGGAAATATTTGCAAAAACAAGTCCAAAAAATCTGCAAGATTATTTTAGGATTCCAAATGATATTTGAGGTTTTTAGCTTTTTAGAATAAGCTAAATTTAAGATTTTCTAACGTAAAACAAAAGTTTAGAAAAGGATTCGTTAGCATAGAAATCAAAACGCGGTCGTTTTTAAGTTTTAATATAAAAACTTGGGTTTGAGGATTCAAGCTTCAAACAAGAGTTCATATATGATTTAGTGTATTATAACTTTTTATTACAGGTATATATAGCTTATGGAACAAGATCTTAGGGGCTTACTGAGCTAAAATGGGTCGAAATAGGTTTTATGAAGTTCGACTTAGAATGGCTTCCATGACTTCTTTTTTCTTGCTTATTAGCTTCTTTTCTGAGCTTAGTACTTCTCTTGATCTTCTATGATGATAGGGATTGGTAAAACTTCATTTGAGTGTGTGTGATGAGTTTTGAGGGATGTTTGAAAGGGTTGCTTGGTTGCGTCTTATAGGGATTGGATACCTTTGTGCCTAAGTTTTCTTGTTATCTAAGGGTCAAGTGCTGCAGTGTGATGACTAATGAGGCCTATAGATGAGTATTGAGGGCTAGGGAGTGTAGCTTTGCAAGGTGGAGGGGTTTTGGGGGATTCGGCTAAAATGGAGTGACAAGGTGGTGATGTAGCAAGCTTGGTGGCCAAGAGTTGAAAGGGAGGTGCTTGTAAGCAGCTTAGGGCTATAGTAGCTTAGTCATAGAGTTGCTAGGATACTTGGTGGGGTTTAAAATGTGTAGAAATGGAGGGAAAAGGGTATCGGGTTCATTTAGGGTTCGGTTTAGGGTTTAGGGTTTTAAAATGTAGATTAGGGTTAGGATTAAGGGTAGATTAAGGTTTAGGATTAGTGTTAGGATTGAGATTAGGGCTTGGACTTAAGTTTAAGCTAGTTTTAGGTTTAGGGTTTAGTTTTTGGTTGAAAGTGAAATTAGGGTTTAGGGTTTTAGATTAGGGTTTAGGATGAATTAAGGTTTAGGTTTAAGGTTTAAAAGTCATGCATTAAGTTCTTGTACCTTGTAATAAAGTGGTGGTAAGAAACCAAAGTGATTTAGGAGGTAAAATGACCTAATTTGACTTTCTGCATTATTGACTTGTACATTGAGCTTTAGAAAGTTGTAACTTGATTTAGGAGGGAAAAGATATTCAAATGTTGTGCATTGAAACTTGTACACATGCTTTAAAGGCTTGTACATTTCTTTTATATGTATACTTTACATATAATTAGGGTTTTGATATAAACGTTAACGTTTAATGCTTGTTTTGAAATAATATTTTGAAAAGTATGTTAAATGGAGAATGTACTTGGTAAAATTAAGATATAGACTTGACATATTAGGATGTTTACATGATGTAAACATAGATAGAGATGGCATTGGTAGAGGTTGCGTGAGCTCGTTTACTTTAGAGATGCAAGTTACGTTGCATAATGAGATAAAGCAAAAAATTCCTTGTAAGAAGGTAGTATATAAAGTGCATCTAATTTAATAGATGGATATTACAGTGCATCTAGTTTAATAGATAGATATTTACATTAATGAAAATTACGGGTTGTTATAGTCTCCCTCCCTTAAAATAAATCTCGTCCCGAGATTTAGTTAGATGCCGGGGTAGTGTTTAAAAAACAAATGTGGATATTTGGCACGAATTTGATCTTCATGTACCCATGTAAATTTTGGTCCTCTTTTAGAGTTCCATCTTACTTTGAATATAAGAATACGACATTGTTTCAGTTGCTTGACTTCTCGATCCATAATCTCCACTGGTTCTTCTTCAAAGTTGAGTTTGTCATCGAGTCGAAGCTCTTTCATTGGAATGACAAGGGATTCATCAGATAAGCATTTCTTTGGATTAGAAATGTAGAAAGTACTGTGGACATTACTAAGCTCTTCAGGAAGCTCTAGTTTATATGCCACTGGGCCAATCCGTTCAAGGATTTTGAATGGTCTAATGTATCAGGGGTTATGCTTTCCTCGTTTTCCGAATCGGATGACACCTTTACGAGGTGATACTTTCAACATAACATGATCTCTAACTTGAAATTCTAAAGGCTTTCATCTTATATTGGCATAACTTCTCTGCTAGTCTCTTGCAGCTTGCAAGCGTTGTCGAATTTGCACAATCTTTTTAGTGGTTTCATGGATTATTTCTGATCCTGTAAGTTGAACATCTCTAACTTTGGCCCAGCAAACAGGTGATCTGCACTTTCGACCATAAAGTGCCTCTAATGGTGCTGCCTTTATACTGGCATGGTATCTGTTATTGTAGGAGAATTCTATCAATGGTAAGTGTCTTTCCCATCCTTTTCCAAAGTCTATAACACATGCTCGAAGCATGTCTTCGAGTGTTTAAATGGTCCTTTCACTTTGTCCATCGGTTTCGAGATGATATGCCGTACTCATGTCTAATTGAGTACCCAAAGCACTTTGTAATGATTGCCATCTGGATGTGAAATGACTGTCACGATCCGAAATGATAGATATTGGCACTCCATGTCGGGAGACTATTTCTTTAATGTATAATCTTGTAAGGGTTACCATACTATCTGTCTATAGTGTAGGGATGGAATAGGTGTGCGGTTTAGTAAGGCGATCGACAATGACCCAGATTGTGTCATGTCCGTTTGATGTTTTGGGCAGTTTTGTGATGAAATCCATTGTGATTCTCTCCTATTTCCACATAGGAAATCTTTTTTTTGGTTGTACCGTAAGCTGGTTAGCTTCTGTCTTTTTTGCCATAAACTTAGAACATTAGTTAAACAATTGCCATCATATTCATCGATTGATTTGCCTTGTTGTTAGGCCACCAATAGAGTTTCTTTTAGATCCTGAGTACATCTTGTCAGAACCGGAGAATGAAAATATTTTGATTATGGGACTCTTGCATGATCAGTCTCTCAGATTTACAAAGAGTCGTAACCAGCTTGGTTTTAATACAACGAGTTCCATCAGGACGTATTTCAAATTCTTCTATCCATCCTCGTTAAGTTTTCTGCCTTGATATTTTCTTCTTTTGAGTGCTTCGGGTTTGAGCTTTAGAATTTATGAGGGTAAGTTTGGATGATGGTCATAACTAATGATCTAACTCAGAGTGGTTTGATTCGTTCCTTCCGACTTAAGGCATCTGCTACAACATTTGACTTTCTAGGATGGTAGCGAATTTCACAATCGTAATCTGCAAGCAATTCTAACCAATGACGTTGTCTCATGTTCAACTCTTTCTGATCAAGGATATGCTGAAGACTTTTATGATCAGTAAACACAGTACACTTTTAACGATATAGGTTCGTGTCTCCAAATTTAAACGAGCGACCACATATTGCTCTTAATTCGGGCTCATGAGTGTATTTGTTTTCTTCATGAGGTTTGAGTTATCGGGATGCATATGCAATAACTTTATCTCTTTGCATTAACACCGCTCCCAGACCTTGATGGGATGCATCACAGTAAACAACAAAATCATCGTTTCTTTTTGGTAATGCTAAGATTGGAGCTTCACAAAGCTTTTGTTTTAGTATTTAGAAAGCCGACTCTTGATCTTTGCCCCAGATATACTTCTTGTTTTTCTGGGTTAATTCAGTTAAAGACTTTGCAATCTTTGAAAAACCTTTGGTGAATCTCCGGTAGTAGCCGGAAAGTCCTAAGAATTGATGTATTTCTGTGGGTGTAGTAGGAGATGCCCAATTCTTAACTGCTTCAATCTTGGCAGGGACAACTTGAAGTCCTTGACTATCAATTAAGTGTCCAAGAAATTACACGATATGAATCCAGAAATCACACTTGGAGAACTTGATATACAACTTCTCTTTCTTGAGTAATTCTAGGATTATTCTCAGATGATTTGCGTGCTCTTCTTTGTTACGAGTGTAGATGAGAATATCATCGATGAACACTATCACAAATTTATCCAAGTATGGTTTACACACACGATTCATGAGATCCATGAATACAGCAGGTGCGTTAGTTAAACCAAATGACATCACTTGAAATTCATAATGTCCGTATCTTGTTTTGAAAGTAGTCTTGGAAATATCTTCATCCTTGACTCTCAGTTGATGATAACCTGATCTCAAGTCGATCTTTGAGTAAACACTCGAACCTTAAAGTTGGTTAAATAAGTCATCGATCATGGGTAATGGGTAACGATTCTTTACGGTAAGTTTATTTAACTCTCGGTGAAGTACTTGGTCGAATAAAACCTCTGTCTGCCAACTCTTGAAGTTGGTTAGATAGTTCCTGCATTTCTGAAGGAGCTAATCTATAAGGTGCTCGAGCTACAGGTGTCGCTCCTAGAATTAGATCGATTTGAAATTCTATTTGACGAACGAGAGGAAGGCTAGGTAGATCTTCAGGAAAAACTTCTGGGAATTCTCTGACTACCGGTATGTCTTCTAGTCGTTTCTCGTCCGACTTCTTTTCCATTATTCGGGCTACGAAAACTTGACATCCCCTAGATATATACCTTTCGGTTTTTATGCAGGATATGAGGTTTAGTCGGGTTTTACTTCGGTCACCTCGAATGATTAATGTTTCATCGTCGATGGGAATGTGGACGCATTTCTCGTCACAGATGATCCTAGCATGATACTTGGATAACCAATCCATACTAATGACGACGTCAAAACTACCGAGTTTAATCGGCATAAGATCAATTTTGAAAGGTTGGTTTAACAAGGTCAGGATTGCACCCTGAATAACGGTGTTTGTGCCTACGAAGTTCTTGTCAGCATTTCGTTTTTCGTAAAAGGTATCTATGTAATGGGAGAATATGTAGCTTGTGTCAAGAGATATCGGATACGAAAGTTTTTATCGGCTCCAGATTCAAATAATACTTAGCTAGATGTTGGTTTAAAAACGATACATTACCTTTGACTAAATTTGGGTTTGATGAGCATTCATTTCCTCTCAACATGTAGGTATCTTCTCGGGCATTGTTGTTGGTGGTATTTCGGCACTGATTTGCATAATGCCCTTTCTCTCACATGTAACTATCAATGGTAGTTTATCGGCAGGTCATCACATATACTTCCATCGAGGGCGTGTTTCTGCAGTTCTTGGTTAGATAGCCCACCTTGTTACAAGTATTACACTTAACAGTGCAAGGTCCTGTGTGATGCAGAGTGTATTTCTTATACAAGGGACGATTTCCAGTATATCCATTATTTTTAGTTGTGGTGGCAGCATAAGCCCTGAAGGTTTCCTGTCTTCTGTTCTGTTGTGGTTGGTGATTATTGTAGCGGTTGTTGGTGTTATGGTAGTTGTTGTTATTATCGTTGCGGTAGTTGTTGTTGTTGAAAGTTCTTCTGTCGTCAAACTTTTGTTTGTGATCACTTGATACTTACACCGGAGTGTGCTTTGTTACCTGATCCATTAGCCTTTGGGCTATGTTAATGGCTTCCTCTAGAGTTTAGGTTTAGAGGCGGTAACATTCCCTTTAATAATTCGAGGCAATCCCCGATGAAAACTTCTATCATTTTCTCAAAATCTGGCACCATAGTGGGACATAAGGTTGCCAATTCCTGGAATCTTCTCACATATGTCTTGAGATCATTCCCCTTCACAATCAGATGGTAAAATTCGTCTTCCATCTTCTAGACCTCAGTTCGGGGACATTACTTCTCTATCAAAAGTTTCTTGAATTCAACCCAAGTAATCTTGTAAGCTTCTTCTATCCCAATAGGTTGGGCAAAAGAATTCCACTAGGATAGAGCTTCTTCAGTTAAAGTACAAGTAGCAAACTTCACCTTGAAATCTTCGGTACAGTTGCTATGGGAAAACACTAATTCAGTTTGCTCAAACCAGTAGATAAGACTAATAGCGCGTTCTGAACCTTTGAAGTTGATAGGTTGGCAGCTCATGAACTCTTTGTAGCTACAGGAGCTTCTCTTTCTCTGGTGTTCCTGTTGGTATTGTCAGCATTTACCATTGTTGCAGCTTGTGCTTCCAGAGCTGCGGTAACACTTTCAGCAACTAGTTTCCTGATGGCAGCTTGAGTCATGGCTGGTGCTTCAAATGTTAATGTCCTTTTGGGAGGCATTCTATCAACATAAGACAACACGTAATAAGAATGATATCACAATTCTTTCCTTAAAATGCTTATGGTTCAAAAATAAATATTGTCACAATAGTGATATCATAGATACTTATTTGATATGAATTCTAACAAGCATCTAACTTATTAGTTTATTTTCTAGGGGTCACGATAAGATTTATAATGATGAAGATGGAGATGTAATATAGGACACATGATGAATATGAAACAATGAAGTACAATAGGATCACCATTATATTATATCATGAACAACTTGCCTTTGTACTGTACATAGTCAAAATTTAACAAGTGTTGTTATTTATACCACACATCTCGTGGCTAGGTTCTAACAAAAGCTATAACTAGTATCTAATCTAGTAGTCCGATGGTCCTTCCAGGCTGTTCTTGTGTTTATAGATTGCATTCAGAAGACTTTCCTTATCGGCTTTATGACGAACCTGGATATCTTCGATGATTTGTTCTAGATTAGCAATCCTGAAGCGAGCCAGAGCAATCTTGTTGTTATTTCCCATTTGCTTTCTTTGAAGTTTAGCAATTTGATTATGAGACTCTCGGAGTTCAGCTTCCAGATTGTCAAAATCTTATTGTATGATTACCCGACCTTTTTTGAGACCTTCTATTTTGTCTTCTATGTGCTTAATGCGGTCGAGAGAGAGTTCATCTAGGTGATTTAATATTTCCTCAATTTGCTCCTTGTGACGTTCCAGACTTGTCTTACGGGAGCTTTCTCTTATCTCAAATGCTTAAGGTAGGGCATAAGTAGAGGAGGATGATCGGTCACGGCCTCATTTCTTAAGTGGCAATAATTCCTCAGGAAGAAAGAATTCTTGAGGATTAAACATTGGAGATAACATTGAAGATGGAGGCATAATAGTTGGTGGTGGAATAGGTGATTCTTCAACATAATATACATGCATGACCTTCATATAGGGGTTATCATGAAAAAGTGAAAGAGTTGGTGAAGCTATTGGAACTAAACCAAATGAGTTATTTGAAGAGCTAGAATAATTTTTTCCCAGTGAAGCTGGGACATAGTCCGGGGAAGCCGGGATATAGTCAGGAAAGTTGGAGGAAAAAGCATCCTCAATATCGGTAGTAGGGTGGTTGGGAGAAGACAACACTCTGTTAAAAACCTAGTGGTAAATAACATAAGTTATTTATATAATAGTATAATAGTTATGTATTTTACATACTATTTGGGAGATGTAGTGGCACGGAGGACTTTCTTGGATGGAAAAAGAAAAGTAGTTATAGTTAAGGTTTCAACCTTGTTCTCTATAACCTTGGCTCTTGATACCAATCTATAACACCCCCATTTTGACAAATATAGCAGCGGAAGCTAATCTGGGGTATTACTTCATAGTACAACAGTCATAATCGTAGAAAATGACTCATAAAGAGACATTTTTGGAAAATTATCAGAGTTTTACAAAAAGAGAGAGTTCCCAACATCTAGAAACATAAAGTTTAAATGATAACAGTTTAGCCATCTTTAAGTCCGTGGCACTCCATGCCATGTGATGCTTAATTACCTGAGATAAACATGCTAAAAAGATCAACATAATGGTTGAGTGAAATTCATAGGTTTATGTTAAACAGTTTTAATGCAAGTTCAATAGTGGGTTACGTTATTATACATCCATAAGTGTAATAATTGCAATGAGTACAATTATTATAGAAAACAGTATTATTACCCTAAGCTTATGACACCGAGATCTTGAGATAATTAATAATTATAAGAAGTTTCCCCAACAGGTGCCTTTGTCAAACACCCGCATAGTGATTCAAATGAAGTGCGTTTGGTTACCAGAAAGTATAGGTACACCAACGGGGGAGTTTAGTCCCAAATAGATCTATTCACAGCATTCGCGCTTACTCTGAAAAGTAATTAACGGTTCATGATAGTGGGGTCTTAATGGCAAAAGTAAGGACTTAGGCAATAATATATCAGGATAGCATACAGTTGGAAAAACACTCGTATTCATGGTTTATAGCATGTATCCCCCTTGCGGGTTTATGAAAACATTAGAAGATTTAAAATGCGAGGCTATGAACTCACCTTAACAGGGAAAATCTGATTGATGGCAAAAGTATATCAAGTGAAAGTAATGGCCTCGTCACGCAACCTGGGGTAATATGTCAAGTCTTAGTGTGATGGTTTATGTTTCAAAACTTTATAAAGTTTAACGTATTACTTTGATTTATTAATTTATGGAAATATTGTATCACTGTTCGGGCTATCATAATCCAGAGGCCATGTAGTATCGTTTGAGGAGTCAGGGCACTTTAAATCGTAAACCCAGCAAACTCGTCAAAACAAATACCCAAATGGAACCCCTCACATGAAATTCCCTAGTAACGTGATACGATAAGATTTTAAGTTTCTTCAAAAGCTAGTCGATGATAAATTACGTTAATTATATAACGTAATTGTTTTATAATGCGTCGATCGATGATTAATAGCGATAAATGTATCGGGTTTTAATAAAATCAAGTTTTATAATATTAATATATATTTTTATAATTTATATAAAAATATTATATTTTATATTTTTAAGTTTGCAAAAATGGCAATATATACCCTTGGTTTATAAACTTTTACAAGTTTAGTCCTTTATATATAAAGTATATATAATTTAAACCTTTAACTTTGAAACTTGGCAAGATAGGTCCTTATAGTTATAACTTTAGGAATATGGCAGGATTAACCCTTGTACTTGTTAATTTCCAAATAGTTACGATATATACCCCTTGCATGGAAATGATTTACAAATTTTAGAGTTCCAAATGATATTTGCAGGTTATAGCTTATTAGAATAAGCTAAAATAAGATGTTCTAACGTAACAAAAGTTTAAAAAAAGAATTCGTTAGCTAGAAAATCAAAACGGGTCGTTTTTAGGGTTTTAATCAAAAACGCATGGGTTTGTGGTTCAAGGGATCAAACAAGAGTTTATATAGGATCTAACAAGCCTTATGAAAGATTTAAAACAGATTGTGAGCTTATTGAACAATATTTTGAGCTTACTTGAGCTAAAATGGGTCGAAATGGATTGTTTGAGTTCGTACGCCTAGAAACGACTTCAAGGGTTTCTTTTTCTTGATTTTTGGCTTCAATTCTGGTCTTAAGGCTTCTATTGATCCTCCTTGGTCTACTTTGATCTTGTTAGAACTCCATTTGAGTGTGTATTGAAGTTTTAAGGTGTGATTTAAAAGGGTTACTTGGATTCGGCTTATATAGGGTTCAAAAACCCCTTGGTGCCCAAGAATACTTGAAGTAGGCATCAAAAGCTATAGAGTGATGACTAAGGAAGAGTATAAGGTGAGTAGGAAGATCTAGAACTAGCTATGATAAGGTGTGGGGTAGTGGTGTAGCCGCGGCATACAAGAAGGGACAAGGAGGTGACAAAACAAAACTTGGTGACCAAGGTGGTGATGAAGGTGCTTGCTAGGCTGCTTGGTGACATGGTAGTGATGCCATAGAGGTGCTTGAGGTGTTAGGGTGCTAGCTTAGGTGTAAATGGGTCAAAAATGAAAGAAAAATGATGTCGGGTTTGTTTTGGTCTCAGGTTAGGGTTTTTGGTTTTAAATTCGAGTTAGGGTTAAGGTTTAAGATATATTAGGGTTTAGGATTAAGGTTTAATGTTAGGATTAAGGTTTAGGATCAAGGTTTAGGTTTAAAATGAAATAAGGGTTTTAGGGTTTTAGATTAGGGTTTAGGGTTTTAGATTAGGGTTTAGGGTTTTAGATTAGGGTTTTAAGATGATTTAGGGTTTAGGTTTAGGGTTTAATTAATGGTTCATGATTATGGGGACTTAAAGGCAAAGCAGTTACTTAGACAATAGTAAATTGCAATAGCATACAAAAATAATTGCATTCATGTTTATAGCATGTATCCCCCTCACGGGTTTATAAAAAGATTGAAATACGAGGCTATAAACTCACCTAAACGGTTATAGGGAAATTGATAGCAATGTATAAGGAATCAAAGTAACGGCTTCAACACGGCAATCACAGACAACTTGGGTTAATATATGGCAAGTCTTAGTTTTGATTGTATATATATGTTTTTGGATATCGGTGTTGGTTTGATATAAAATTATATAACACCGTTCGGGCCATCATAGTTTAGAAGTCATTTAGTAAACGTTTGTGGAGCTAGGGCACTTTAAATCGTAAACCCAACAACTCAGACAGAACGTTAGTACCTAAGACGAAATTATTAAATGAACCTCCTAGTATTGGGGTTTGATATGGATCGGGACATGGATCGATGTGAATGTTATACGGATTAGAACATGCAGTTTTAAACTATTTTATTCAATATCTAGAGATGTTAAGCACGAGGGAGCGTTAATTAAAGTTATGTTATATAATGTTTTGGATATGATTTTACACTTTTTCAAAATGTTACATTTTAGACCCTGGGGTTTGGAAAATTGCAAGTAGACCCCTGGGTTTGCATTTTTACGACTTTGGTCCTTTAACTTTTTTGTGAGTTCAAGTAAACATTATACTTTAAAAAGTGACATATAGAACCTCTATAGTTATAACTTTAATTAAATGGACACATTTTAGTTCTTTTAGTTATAAGTTTCTGAAATTTACGATATATACCCCTTGCATGGATTATAATTACAAAACATGTCCAAATTGTCATGCACGCTTAATTTAACATTTCAATAGTCATTTATAAGTTAGAATAAACTAAAATATGAAGATTTAACACAACAAAAGTTGATTTTAACGATTTCGTTAAGTTAAAAGGTAAAATAGGGACAATTAGGGTTTCAAAATGAAATCGCGTGGTTAAGGTCAAATTCTCTTAGACTTATCAAGCACTTATTTTAACATTATATAAGCATATATTTAGGATAGATGTATAGCAATAGTTTACATTTTAGCTCATAGTTTAAGTAAACATGAAATTAGGGTTTTGGGGTAAGGTTTGGATAAAAAGTCATAACACTAGGTTTTTGAGTTCAAGCTTTTATTAGGATTTTGCATGATCATACTGAACTTATAGACATTATGAAAGCTGAACATAAGCTTAGAGAAACCTGGTTTGAGCTTATGCTCTGGAAATGGGTCAGATTCGGGACTTCGGCTTCATACGGCTAGGTAACGACTCACGGGCTTCGTTTCTTGGTTCTTTTGCTTACTTTCTGTACCTGGAGACTTCTTAAGCTATATTAGAATTCATTTTGAGCAAAGGAGTTGTACTATTAAGTGTTATAGAGGATGGGAAGTGGGGGATGAAGACATAATGAACACACAAAGCTTCTTTTATACATTTTAAGAGTGGTGAGTAATCAAGGTTATGATCTGTTCTTGAACATAGTAGGAGCCTAGTATGGGATGGTCTAGCTATAAAATCAATGGTGGAGGTCTTAGAAAACTAGGTTGTAATGATGTGGTTCCTTTCTTGCTGCCGCGACTGAAGTGAAGAAAAAGAGAGGCCATGTGCTTCATATTTGACCATGGAGGTGTCAAGCTACTTAGGTAAGCTGCTACATATTGAATCTAGAGGTTTCTGGTAGTCATTTGCAACATTGGTAGCATTTTAAATGGGTCAAAATGAATATGGAAGTGGTTCGGGTTAGTTTTGGGCTTGACGTGGTGTTAAGGGTTCTTTCCAAGGTACATGGTGTTTATATGATTAAGGTAGATGAAATACGTTGTAAGGTCTGGTATAAAGTAATTATCAAAGATTAGCAATTGGTTTGGTTAAAAAGAGTAGAATTGAAGAAACGAGTCACGGTTTCAATATAGGGCCGTTTAGTGTTTCTGAACTGTCTTGGCTTATATTTTGCATACTCTTGATTAGGAATGATGGAATACAAATCCTAGGGCTTATATAAAGTATTATAAATGAATTTTGGTCGTTGGTTTAAGTTAAAATTGGTTGAAATTGAGAAAACGGGTCAAAGTCACAATTAGGGCACAATTAGGGTTTTCTGGATTCGTTAAGGTTTTCTAGGCTTTGATTTCTTGCACATTGCCAAGTTTAAGGATAGATATGATTGGTTAACTCATTTTTATGAGTTTACAAGGCCCTTGGTTGGTTATTTAGGATTAGAATGGTTTAAATGAGTAAACGGTGAAATGAACCAATTGTATATTTAGGGTTTCTAGGAGTTGTTTTACGACAAGTGAAGTAAAATGATAAAGTAATGATGAAATAATGATTGAATAGGATTGATATGATTGTAAAATAAGTTTTTACAACTTATTTGAGTGTTGGTTTGAGTTTACAATGGATAAAAAAGAAGAAATGAGTCATGGTTTAGAAACTAGCTCGGTTTTAGGGTTTAGGGTTTTGAATTAGGGTTTTGAGTGTAAAAAGATGTATGAAAGCTCTATGCTATGGAATAATTTGGGTTCATATATTGTAAATGAGTATTGTATCTTGAACATAAGTGATGTGAAGAAATGAGGATGAAAACGGAGGTAAAACGGATATTTTAAGGATTGAGCTTAATGACTTATGCATTGAGCTTTTAAGGACTTGTACTTTGATTTAAAAAGATTATATATTTTAGATGAGATGTTGTATTACTTATGCATATGCTTTAGTAGCTTGTGATTCATTTAGTGGTTACATTCATGAGATTAGGTTTAGTGGACTCAGATAATGTTTTAAGCCCTTTTTGATATGATGTTGCAAATGGTACTTTTAGGATATATACCTTGGATTTAGCATAATGATATTATGATATTGACTTGATTGTTTGATGTTTGCTTGACATATATGATAGATAGGATCGCCATATGTAGGTTGTCGAGTCCAGTTATCTTGAGTTATGCAGGTTACATTGCTTTATTGAGATTTTGCAAAGTAATGTCAATGTAATAAAAGCGAAACATTTCCCTGAAAAAGGTGAGTTCGTATATAAACTGATAGTTGTACATCATCTAACTTAATAGATGGATATTTAAATTTATGAAAATTGTGGGTTGTTATTAGTTCCACCCCTTTTAGAAATTCTGTCCTCCCGAGATTTAATTATCTTGAAGTGATGTTTGTAAAGTGATGTAGATATTTGGCACGATTTTTCGTCTTCGCGTTCCATGTAAATTCTGGTCCTTTTAGAGGTCATTCGCAATTTGACTATAGAATTGATTGTTGCTTGAGTTGCTTGATACTCTCGGTCCATACCTTCTACTGGTTCTTCTACAAAGTTTAGCTTGTCGTCGAGTTGAAAGTTCTTTCATTGGAATAACGAGAGATTCGTCGGATAAACACTTCTTGAGATTTGAAACGTGGAAATTATTATGGATACTACTATGTTTTAAGGATGCTATAGTTTGTACGCCTGGGCCATTCGTTCAAGATTTTGAAATGGTCCAATGTATCGTGCATTAGCTTCCTCGTGTCGAATCGAAAGATACCTTTGCGAGGTGATACTTTCAACATAACACGATCGCCAACTTGAAATTCTAAAGGCTTTCGCCTTACATTGGTGTAACTTCTTTGTCGGTCTCTTACAGCTTGCAAGCGTTGACGAATTTGTACAATCTTTTTTAGTGGTTTCTTGAATTATTTTCTTTATATTTTTTTTGTTTTTTTTTTTTTTTTTTTTTTTTTTTTTTTTTTTTTTTTTTTTTTTTTTTTTTTTTTTTTTTTTTTTTTTTTTTAATGGTTCCTGTGAGTTGAGAATCTCCTACTTCGGCCAGCAAACAGGTAATCTTGACTTTCCGTCCATAAAGTGTTGAAGGGTGCTGCTCTTATTACTGGCATGATAACTGTTATTGTATAGACTTGACATATTAGGTTGTTTACTTGACATAAACGTAGATATAGATGGCATTGGTAGGTTGCGTGAGCTCGTTTACTTTAGTTATGAAAACTACGTTACATAATGGTATAAAGCGAACAATTTCCCTGTAAAAAGGTTGTATATATATATATATAGATGGATATTACTGTGCATCTAATTTAATAGATGAATAATTACATTGATGAAAATTACGAGTTGTTATACACAATTTTCTTTAGTCAGACTAGGCTTAGATTTCCTAGTGTAGGCTTCTATTTTTTGAGATTTCTGGTTGCTACTTAATGGTTACATGATCCTATGGTTCTTTGTTTTACTTTGAAGTTTTGATCCGCTAGCATTAGTAGACCATTTTTATTTTTGTAGAAGGCACTAAAGGTTTGCTAGTGGTCTGAGTCTGGTGAACATCTACTTGAATTTGTGTGTTATTGTTTGATGTTGTACTAGTTTTTGCAAAAGTAACTTTCCTAGCTTTGTTCATTGGTGTGACGGAAACCAACTTCTTACTCTTCAATAAGGAACTTGGACATGTATCACTAACATATACTAACAACTCCTGAATCTATTTCGTGTACACGCAAGCATAAGCTAACGTATTATCCAAAGGATTTGAGGTTCTAGGTTGTTCAACTATATCAAGAAGTGTGTCAGCATTTTCTTTAGTGATCCTAATGTAGTCTACATGTGCTTCCCTATTGTCCTTAAGCTTTAGGGAGAGTGGTTCCAAGTCTACCTTATGCACTACGGGGGCAATCACTTTTGGCATATTCACAGATTCACGACAAGCAATAACACTTTCTCCTTTTAGTTTCCTTAATTCTTCTTTTAATGCCGTTATTGCAAAAACCTTTTCTTGAAGTTGAGCATTTAAATCTGTGAAACAAACACGAAAACTATGACCCGGCGGTCGTGGTGAGTCAAAACACATGATAGCCATTTTAGTGAGAGAGAGTAGAGAGAGAAAGTTAAATATAAGATAAGATGGAAACAATGTAAGATACAAAAGACGCAACCCCTCTATGGAAGCCATAGAGGGGTATATATAGCCCATATGCCTCTAAACTATACATAGTTTCTAAAATATACATAGTTGCCTATTCTAGTCCTTACGTATAAGACTATGATAAACTATGGTAATTCTGTAATGTCGTCACGTAAAACTGAATTCCTAACAATCTTCCCCCACGGGACGATATACGGAATTACTTACAATATGTTCCTAACAAGTACATAATGATTAAGAACAAGAACTTCCATGAAGCTTCCAATGCTGATGACGTCTTCTGTGGTGTTTGACTTCAATTCTGCACTCCAACATGAATTATCTTTGTAGTACTTTGTAGGAGAAATACTATAATAGGTACGAACTAAGTAACCCATACACTTCTGGTTAAGGAGAAGCTTTTGAATTAGCTTCCCCCTAATTCGTGCCGCATATTCTTGATTTAGAAGCTTTCAAAGCTTCCCTCCAAACTAGCAATCTTTTCTTGAGCAGTTTTAAAGCTTTCTTACAAGCTTAGAATAATTAAGTGCAGAACGTAATTGGTAGGATACCACATCAATTTTTACTGCTCCTTTAAGAATAAGCTTTGTGATTGATCATTCGGGGTAAGCATTAACTGGATCAGCAACATATCTTCTCACGCTTGAATAATTCTTCTCACAATACTTCCCCCTAGAAATTCAAATAATGCATATTAAAGTTCTCAAGATATCACTTCCCCCATGTGTCTGAAGAAATGCACCAAAAAGCCACAAGTTAAAGCGCTGATATTCTCTGCGGTTATGACATTTGTCTTCCCGGCATGGCCTAACTTAAATTTTTTTGAGAAAGATGCCCTATGTCAAGCTTTTAAGAAAAATAAAGGCAAAGACTCAAGGGTGTATCTACTCCTTCCCCCTTGCTGGTTTCGACACGTCAAAATCAGCAAAACCTTGGACGCACATTTACTTGAGTACTTGTGTGAAGAATAAATTAGCTCAGATTTAATCCGTGAGAATTAATTGCTGATCAAATCTATACTCATAACCTCTCTCTGGCTATCATTTTACCAACCGTTTTGTAGGCTATTTGAAGTAACCACTAGTGAAGTAAACCCGATATACCAAACTTGAAACTGAAGTAGAATTCCCCATTCTTGTGACTTAAGCTTGCACTAATGTTGGAAGAAAAGTGTAGAGAAACTCAATACTTACCAAGCAAAGTATGAGACATTCATCACCCTTTACGATTATCCACAATGTCTTCTACGTGTGACACTGAGAACTACAATGTATCTCCTTTAAGTGATAGTTAACTAGGTCTGCAACCATCCACCCCGACTGCTGGAAACTAGATAATACAAGTCTTCATTCAAATTCTTAAGCCCGAGCAAGTTATCATTAAAAGTCATGCATCTAGCCAACCCCGACTTCAAGATAAAATAAGTTCACGCCTTCGTAAAATGTCACTTCAATCTCAAATAAGTGATACCCGATGAACTCCGTAGCCACTTAAAAATTAATTCCAAATCTAACCTTTATGTTTCATGATTCTATATCCAAATTGATCTCGGTCTCATCACTAATCTTGTCACTTTGTCACTAGACACTTTAAACCTTAAATGTAACCACTTAACCAAGTGATACTAAAAATGATCTCAAAAGACTTAACAAAAGTTAAATCTCGAATAAACCCATTTCAATTACACCTGATATTAAAAAAAAAACACGGCCCAAATCATTTTCATTTGTGTAATGGACCAAATAGAAAATGGGTAACAAGCCTGTTTATTTTTCTTAACCTAGAGATATAAGTAAGATGATATCCCTAATTTCACTCCATAAGTCACGCCCCCATATCTTTCATACAGCCACCAACTAATCTCCTCGCTCAAAAATTAGATCGACACATCAAGATACGCATTTTCCATCTCAAATGAAAAACAACACAATCATGTTACAACAATCTGTTGATCCTTTTCCCAAATAGAAATTGTAACATACACGTTCCCATCATTTTGTTTCCTTTTAACTACGAAACTCTCAATAAACCCTTCAATCATGGTTCTTTCATCACGAACCAGTCAACAATCAAGAAAAATCTCAATCCTTTTTGAATATGTGTTAAAGACAAAGGCTTCAAGATCTTGTTTAAGGTCTCGGGTAAGTATTTATTTCGTGTTTGTGTGTCATTAAATTGAAACAAAGAATGATTTATAACCCAAGTGTTATAAACTATTCTTTATATTCGAATATTAAAGAAACCTTAAGCTTTACATGGATCAATGATGACCAAGTGTTTAATCTTGAATAGATTGAGGTTTAAAAAAAACCACAACACGAATCTGAGATCCTTTATTGATTTATTTTCGAGTTTGTTGAGATGATTTTGATGTTTGATGAAGGGTGGGAGTAATTTTATGTGACGATGGGATATAGTTAGTGAAGTTGGATTTGATGTGAGGCTGTGACGATTGGTTTAGGATTTAGTTTGGTGGATTTGTTGATGAGATTTGATATTGAGGCTGCGTTGTAATTGATGTGGGTTACTGGTTAGGGGGAGGATTCTCTCAAGTTCTTGTAAGTCGAGTAATCTCCTTTCTCATTTATGTCCTATTCTTTTTGCTTTTGACTCAGTCATGACTCAGTGAGTCGACCCGGGTCAACTCGGTAAATACCGAGTTGACTCGGTTGGATCTGTTAGGTTGCTAATTCGGACCTGCGAATTCGGGTGACACAAGTAACTGCGAATTCGAACAACACTATGAAACTGCGAATTCGGGGAACAAATTAAACTGCGAATTCGTATGTTATAGGAGCTGCGAATTTGTGTCCTACTTTGTTGCTAATTCATTTCTGCGAATTCAGTGTCTGAAGAAGCTGCCAATTCGTATGCTTCTTCGAGTTGTACCATTTTCTATGCTTTTCTTGTCCTTTTTCCATCTTTATCGGTTTTTTTTTACCCAGAAAATAAGCTCAGACTAAACAGCTTTTAAATAAGCTTGACAAAGGCAGAAATAAGCCAGAAACCAACAATAAGTCCCAGATAAGCACCAGAATAAGCCACAACTCAATTTATTCTTGTTTTTCTACCTTTATGAAACCAGAAAAACAGGAAAAAGAGACAACTTTGACCATAGACTTGTGACAAATTCATAGACTTTTAAGCCAAGAAACACGTGACAAATTCTAAACCCATAAAATAAGACCAAACGGTATGAGCTGAAACAAACAGTGACAGATTTGAAACATATTTGAAACTGTTAGATCTATGAATAAAAATGACAAAGGACAACCTTGACAGTGACAGATTTTTAAACTCATACACTGCATAAAAATCAACCGGACCATAAATAAATCAAACCGACCTAAGAGTGTGTAGCCATGACTCTTGATACAAAGAAACACAAAAACTATGATTTGGTGGTCTTGGTGAGTCAAACCACATGATGACCATTTTAGTGAGAGAGAGTAGTGAGAGAAAGTAAACTTGTTCAAATATGGACGATACAAAAGATTCAACTCCTCTATGGAAGTCATAGAGGGTATTTATACCACCACACATTACATAAGAATCAGATATTGACTATACTAGTCCCTGTGTGGTGATATGGTAAACAATG
>BQNB010046280.1:0-40328 GCA_026074375.1 Tanacetum coccineum | reverse complement strand
ACATATGAGTAGTGTTAGCATCTTTACTTGTATTTAGCGGTGATTTCGTTTTAAGCTTGGTTTGGAATAAGTGAAAAGTCGGGAACGATAAATTTATCCTTTTTGGAGCATTTTAGGATTGAAATGTTTCTTGTTCTATGATCCCTAAAAGTTATAAAATAACGAAAGTCAAACATGTTAGTTAGTTACTTGAAAAGAAAAGTACAAAAAAATGAGAAAAATGAAAAGAACAAAAATATGTGTGAGAATAAGTGTAGTTATTTAAAAAAAATGGTAAAAACGGGGCTTTTCAAAGCTATTGATTCTTTAATTCCCCTTGATGAACATTTAGCTACTTTTTAGGTAATTAGTCGAGGGGGATCAAGATTCTTAGTTTTCTTAAGTGTTTACTTATGGCATTGCGTGAGGACACGACAATATCTTAGTATGGGGGATTTTGGTATGTGCTTAATTGCACATACTATTTTCCATTAAAACCAGACTTAAATGACCAAAAACGTACCAAAAATACATTGTATTTGTATGTTTTGCATTTGTATTGTGCAGGTAACGGATATCTAAGAAAAGAACAAAAACAAAGCCAAAACGACAAAACCAAGCACGAGAACGGAAAAAGCGTGAAGAAAAAAAAACCAAAAAGTCAACCCCGACAAAGTCAAATCCGAGCCGAAACCGAAGAAAACTTATCGGGCCAACCCGTACCCGAGTTAATGGGCCAGGTCAGCCCAATAGTATTTATATACATTTAAAAAGCTCAAAAGTCCAACGAAAAAAAGCACATTACCTTTTTATTAAACACTGGCACAAAAACACAAACATGCCCAACCCTTTAAACCATTAACACCCTTAACCCTGTTAGCCCATAACACCACCGTTAGTCCTAAAGGACTAACAATGTTAGTCCAAAGGGACTAACGGTGCAACAACCACTTAACCTCAAAGACCAAAGATGCAGAGTACAAGGACTGTGGCTGTAATTCACTCATTCACCCTCAAGGACCAAAGTTGCTGACAAGACTTGAGAGTGACTAAACTTTGCCCACCACTCAAACAAAATTTCCCTCATATCATAAGATAACTGTACATCTCCCTTCACTACCCTCCAAAATAAACAAACCTATTCCCCTTTCTTCTCCTCTTTGTCGACCAACTCCTCTACACACCTCACACCTTATCCCACCACACAAACACAAAAGTGCCACCTGGCAATCCTTCGCACTCCAGTGTTGTCAAGGAATGAGGACATAGAAATCAATGGTGAAAGATCAAGAGACTTGGAGGACTAAAACTCATTGTTGATGGCTATGAGTGATTTTTGGGGATCACTGACACAACAGCACACGCGCGCAGGAGCTCTCAAAAAGAAAGCTCAAGACCTCGATCTTCAATAGCTTAGTAAAATAGGACACATGCAAGCCCGAGGTGGGCATATAATTATTAAACTAGTTATAATGTTATTCAGCTTATTTTTAGTCAGTTTCAATCATTGTACTTTCAAATTCCAAGTCCTGTAACGTTTAAGTATTAATGAAAATTTGAAGTTTTTAAGTCTAAATTTGAATTCCTGTTTTTCCTTTGTTAAAAGCCTCTTATAAGCTCTTATAAAAACATATAAGCAATCTGTTTTCACTTAAATATAAAATACTTAAGAAAATTTTACAAAAAACCAAAAAAATCCACTCCTCAAATACCACAGCTTATTTATGGATGATAAGCCAAACTTGGATGGGCTTATGGACAATACTAGCTTGTCTTTTGACAAGCTAGAGCTTGTAGATTAGCTTATTTATAAGCTTGTTTGCCCTGTTTAAGCAAGGGCCTTTGTAAGTTCCATTTTCTTTCATTTTTAAGCTTTTACTGTAGCATTGCTTATTAGTGCTTATTCCTGCTTATTGTTTGCTTATATCTGCTTATTTATGCTTTGTTATGATGTTGGTTGCTTATTATGCTTAGGTCATAGCTTAGAAATTAGTTGTGCAAGTTTTTATTAAAAATCTGTCAAAATAGCTTAAAATAGCATAATCTGTTTTAGCTTATTTGAGTGCTTATTAGTTGTTTAAATATGCTTAATATTGCTTATTATTCTTGTTAGACATCTGGTCTTTAAGGTTTTGTTTCTAAATTTTAAGTTTTCAAGTTAGAAAAGGCATTTTAACTTTTAAAGGGGTGTTTGGTTTAACTGTTTTCATGGGTGAAAATGGGTCAAAAATGCATTTTGACACTTGAGTCAATTTAGTTTAGCTTAGATTAGTCCAAAAATTCAGTTTGTTTAAGTTTTTAAGTGTTAAAACTCAGAATCAAGGTTTTAAGAGTTCGTGGTTTGAATCTATGAGCTTATAGCTCATTTAAATCGCTTATTTATTATGCTTGGAATCTTGTTAGTTTTGAGATTTTTGGTGTTTATGCAAGTGTTAAAACACCTTAGAATTAAAGTCAATAGGCATGCATTTGTCATTTTTGGTTTTGTCACATCTGTTAAAAAAAATTGCTAAGTGTTGAAAATTTAAGAAAATGCTTTTTCATTTGCTCTTTATAGCTTATTCTGAATTTCAATATGGTTTTTGATTGATGATATAAGTTCTTTGAGGTTTAAATTTGATCTGTTTGTTGGTCTCATATTCATAAGGTTCTATTTAAGCTCAAAAGTTGGTTTTGTGAAGATTGCAAAAAACTTTCTAAGTGTTGAATCTGTGTAAATTTGGCTTTTTTCATTAAGGCTTTTTAGGCTTTATTTGAATTCAAACTGCTTTTTGATTGTTTGATTAAGAGCTTTTTGGCCAAGCTCTTTGTGGTATAAGCCACTCAGCCATAAGGATCTGTTTGGCTGGCTTATTTTTAAGCTAGAAAAGTTTCCCTTTTGGCGTTTGCTTAACAGTTTTGGCCAAAAGCCTTATGCTTTCTTTAGGCTTATTTGCTTATAGTTTCTGCTTAAGTTAGGCTTAGTATTGCTTATTAGGTTAGTTTAAATTCTTTTTAGCTTATTTCCTTTAAGTTAGAGCTTATTTGAGCTTATTTGCTTTTTAGCTTAAAAATCTTAAGTTTTATAGCTTTTTAAGTATTCTGTCTTTCTAGTTTATTTTAGTTGCTTATCTTTGTTTAAAAATGCTTTTTAGATATAGTCTTTTATCTGTCTTAGCTTATTTTTAGTTTTCATTTGCTTATTAGTGCTCAAAATAGCTTAACAGTTAGCATTTAGTTTCTTAGTGTATAAAGCTTAATTTGTCACCTTTTAGTGCTTATTTTGTGCTTATTTGAGGCTTAAAAAAGTGTTTTTTGTAAAAGTTGCTTATTTTTAAGTCCTTTAAAAAGTTGTAAAAATTGGCATTAAAAAAACATTTGGGAGTTGGGGGAAGTCCTAGGTGAGTAGGACTCGAACCCGGGACCTCAACCCCCCCTCAACCAAACGTTTTAACACCAACACACACTACCACTCGCCCTTGGGTCTTTTTCGGTTTTATCTTGCAATATTAATTAGTTATACACGTTTTGAGCCCATTTGCTTAATAAGCTGTTTTAGCTTATTTAACAGCTTATTTGATAAGTTGTTTTCTCACCCTTATTTTTATTAAATTCTTCACTGTTCAATACACTTTTTTAGGAATTTTTTTTCAGAAATTTTTTATAATTATTTAGTATTTTTAACATTTAATTTCATTAAAATCTTTTAATTCTTAAAAAGTATAAAAAATACCAAAAAAAAATATAATTCCTTTAGGAAAACTTTATTTTAACATTTAGGACCTAGGAAAATTAGATTTGCTCTCGTAGGGTTAAAATTGCAAAATTTGATTTTTTATAGAACGGGATTGAATCCCGTTCACGTTTTTCGTGTTTTTAAGCTTAAATCGCTTTCGTTTTTAGTCTAGTTTTCTTAATTCTTATCTTTTAGTTAATTAGGACTTATAAAAGTAAAAGAGATCATTTTAGGAATTAATTTTTGATAAATTAGGGTTTTACGTTGCATTTTTAGGTTTCCCGTTTGCATTTTTAGTTTAAATTTGTGTGCCTTAATTGTTTTTAGTTTAAACTGCCTTAATTTTCCCGTAGATTTAGAAAACCCAATCAAAATCTTTAATCCAATTCAAGCATCAAATGTCAAACCGTCTTCCGACTTTCCATTGCATTCCTCGTTGGGGATAACGACCCGGGAATCATACTTCCGGATATTCTACATTGAGGTTTTTGATTATCCTTATTATAAGTATTATATATTTATATATATTAAAGGGGTAGTTTGAGAAGTCAATCACGTACACTACTCAATTCTTGAGGCAACCTTAGACGATAAGCTACAGGACCATGCTTTCAAGAATTTCAAAAACGTCCTACATACCTCAGACTAACTTTCCCTTATATCCAAAAGCACTACACTACATACAACGCTTTCCAAGGCGACACTTTCAATAATACTTGATCGCTACTTCAAACTCTAATGGCTTTCGTCTATTATCAGCATAGCTCTTTTGACGATCTCTAACCGCTTTGAGCCTCTCCTTAATTAACACTACTTTGTCCGTAGTTTCTTGCACCATTTCCAGACCAATCAGTCGATTCTCTCCGACTTCAGCCCAAAGGACTGGTGACCTACACTTCCTTCCATACAACTCTTCAATTGGAGCACATCGAATATTCGAATGATAACTATTGTTGTAGGAAAACTCAGTTAAGGGTAGATGAGTATCCTTACTACCACCAAAATCGATCACCCACGCTCTTAACATGTCCTCCAAAGTTTGAATGGTAGGCTCACTTTGTCCATCCATTTAAGGATGATAAGCCGTACTTATATCTAACAGTGTTCCCAATGCTTTCTGCAATGTTTGCCAAAAGCTCGAAGTAAATCTCCCATCACGATCTTAGATGATTGACACAGGCACTCCATGCCTTGCTACTATCTCATCGATATAAAGTCTTTCCAACCTCTCCATATTGTAATCTTCTCGTATAGCCAGATTATCAGCTGACTTAGTCAGTCTATCGACTATTACCCAAATTGTATCATGCCCACTACTTGATCTCGGCAACTTAGTGATAAAATCCATGGTAATTCTATCCTATTTCCACTCATGTATCTCTGGTTATTGTAGCAAACCCGAAGGTCTCTGATGTTTAGCCTTCACCTTTGAACAAGTCAAACACTTACTAACGTATGTAGCTACATCTCTCTTCATACTTGGCCACCAATACATATCTCTCAAGTCATGGTACATCTTATCCGCTCCTGCATGAATAGAGTACTTCATCGTATGAGCCTCATCCATAATCATCTTCCTCACATCACCTACTAATGGAACCCATATTCGATCCATAAAGTACATGCCTCCATCTTCCTTATTTTCCATTTGTTGGTCCAGGCCACGCAACATTTCTACTGGCGCGTGCTCCTAACCTTGGACTGCCTTACCGTTGAGCAAAACCAATATTTGTCCTTAAACCCTTGACTGATAGTCATATGACATTGCTTGCACATCATCTCGGTTTCACGCTTTCTTTCCTACTCAAACCAGTTTAGCCAAAACATTTCGCCTTCCCTGAGGGTTAGTGAATCTCACAATCATAGTCACGAAACAATTCAATCCCATCTTTGTTGGCGCATATTTAACTCCTTCTAGTCAGAATATATGCTGAAGAAATCTTATGACAGTGAATAGACTATTTTCATCCCGTACAATTAATGCCTTCCAAGTCTTAAAGAGCAAAGACCACACGACCCAACTCCAAATCATGGTGTGGTATAGTTTCTTCTCATAAATCTTCAATTGGAGTGGATGCAAACGCAATGCACATTCCTCCTATCATGAGCCAAACATCTCAATCTTTGATTTAACGCATCACATTAATCTAACAAAGTCTTCTGATCCATCAGGCAATGACAATATTGGTGCATTACACAAATTGTCCTTCAAATTCTGAAAAGCTTCCTCTTGTTCCATGCCCCACTCATACTTCTGATTCTTCTGTATCACTGAAGTAAGGGGTTTAGCAATCGTAGAAAAATTCATGATGAAACGCCGATAGTAACCTGCCAATCTCAAAAATGACCGTATCTCTAACGGTATCTTAGGAACTCTCCAGTTCTTCACTGCTTCAATCTTGCTAGGGTCCACGTGAATACCCTTACTATTAACCACATGCCCGAGGAAATGTACTTCTTGTAGCCAAAATTCACACTTAGAAAACTTGGCAAACAACTTCTCCTTCTTCAGCATCTCTAAAACTAACTTCAAATAAACCTTGTGATCCTCCTTGGACTTTGAGTAGATCAAAATGTCATCAATGAACACAATGACAAACTTATCTAGATACGGCTTGCACACTCGGTTCATTAAGTCCATGAAAACCGTTGGTGCATTGGTTAACCCAAAAGGCATAATCATAAACTCAAAGTGTCCATATCGCGTCCTAAATGCGGTCTTTGGAATATCTTCTTCATGCACTCTCAGCACTGATGATAACCAGATCGAAGATCTATCTTAAAGAAATAACGTAAGCCTTGAATTGAATCACCTACTAGTCCGTCGATCCTGGGGAAAGGATATTGGTTTTTGGCAGTTAGCTTATTCAACTCTCGGTAGTCTATGCACATACGAAATGAATCGTCTTTCTTCTTAACGAATAACACAGGCGCTCCCCACGGAGAGTGACTTGATTAAATAAAACCCTTGTCTTGCAACTCTTGAAGTTGTTCGGACAACTCTTGCATTTTCAATGGTGCTAGTCGATATGGAGATTTCGTAATTTTGGCGTCGCTCCAGGAACTAAGTCTATGTGAAACATCACTTTGTCGTTGGGAGGTAATCCCGATAAATCTTCAGGAAACACATCAGGGAAATCTCGTACAATGGGGATATCCTCTACTTTCTACTCATCTAATTTCATACTCTTAAGAGATTTCGGGTTCTCTAGGGTTTACTCTTCTTGGACCCGAAGTAGCTCACCACTTGCCAAAGGTATCCTAACCACCTTCTCATGGCAAACTATCTCAGCCTTATGCTTAGACAACCAATCCATTCCCACAATAACATCAAAACTCCCATGACCAAACGGTATCAAATCTATAGTGAACAAGGAATTTCCTAGTTCTAGTATGCACCCACGAATAATCCTATCAGTTTCTACCTTCCTACCATTAGCCATTTCTATCACATAACCATGTCTTACAATACTAAGTTTTATATTTAATAAAGGCACGAGTTCAGTGGAAATGAAACTAAAATCAGCTCCAGAATTAAATAGAACAGTGGTAAAATGATCGTTAAAGAAAATGTACCCGTCACAACGTTAGGATCTTGAAGAGCTTCGACTGCATTCACATTGAAGGCCCTTCCTCTTGCTTGATTCTCGTTTTTCCTTGCGTTTTTATTACCTTTAATAGTCAAATGATTTCCCACTTGACTAGGTGCTCGGTTCAACTTAGGACAAGTATTACGAAAATGATCAGGGCTTCCACACTCATAACATACCCTTTGGTTATTACCCATTCTAACAGCATTAATGGGTGCCACATGCTTAACTACCGCTCGAAAATCTCTTGCAAAGTGGCCTGGTTTCTGACAGTTGTAACATAACCAACAAGGTCCACCTTCAGGATGATAAGCAAAGCACTTAGCACATTTATATTAGAAAGCCAGCATACTCATTTCTAGTAGGAATTGCTGCTACAAATCCTTTTCCCACCTTTGATCTCCTATTATTAGTCTACGAGCCTTTTTGCTTGCTCGGTTCCTCAACCTCCTTCCTCTTCTCACTACTCTTTGAAAATGTCCCACACCTAACCGCCTCATCAGTTAGCGCTCTAGCCTTAAGGATAACACTTTGAATTATGGTTGGTTGAGTCGCTCGAATCATTCCACAAATTTGAGGGGCCAATCCGTGAATGTACCTCTCGATGCGCTTAGACTCAGGTGTAACCAATTGTGGAACCAACTTTGACAGCTCATGGAATCTATCAATGTACGTCGCATGGTTAGCTCCAACCATGGTGTGATTTCAAAACTCAGTCTCTAGCTTCTGCATTTCGTTACTTGGGCAAAACTCCTACACAAGCAACGCCCTGAATTCTTCCCACATCATCCCCATGGCAGCTTTATGACCTCTTGCCTGAATTTGGGTATTCCACTAAGTTAAGGCCTTATTGATCAAGGAACTTGATGAATACCTCACCTTTTAGTTGTTAACACAACCACTGATATCCATCACACTCTCCATCTTCTCAATCCATCTTGTGAGCACTATCACACCTCCTTTTCCATCAAAGTCTCTTGGCTTGCAGGCTAAAAACTCCTTGTAAATGCATCTATTGTTGTTGCCACCATTTTTATTTTTGCCATTCCCATTCCCTCCATTTTCATTGGCGTTGTTCACATTGTTGGTCACTTGCGTGACAATCTGGGGAATGATTCCTTGAAGTTGTTGCGCGATGATCGCCGTGATGTCAGGGTTTGCACCGTTGTTAGGGTTACTTCGCCTAGTTGGAGCCATTTCTATAAAAGGAATAGGATTATTGCATGTTAAACGAGAGATAAGGTTTTTCTATAACCCACTAATCCTATCATGAATCATATTGCATCATATGTAACTAACACACAATGTGCCAACACTAATCAATGTAATCATGCTTGCAAGTCTACGTGTGTTGTGGCGCATGTATAATTATGTTGGCAACCATAATTATAGATGCCCCCTTTCATCATGTGACAACCCCTCCCCTACCACACCTCTTAGTATCAACACACCACATAACACATAATAATACTTGCATCCAATATTAATTTAACAAAATACTTTGTATTAATATAACCAAAATGAATACTCGAATCGATATATTATATAAAGTGAAATTTTACAAGACTCACAAATCACATGGAATGGCTCCAACTACAAAAAAATTCAAAAGAACGAACGACGAAAAGGGTAGAGTGCCGTAAAACATGTAAGAAGGAAGGTTTGGGGCGAATCAGAATTATTGATTGAACGCTACTTTCACATGTGGTTTTCCATTACCTTGGGTTAGCTTAACATCTAGCAGTAAATCAAGATCCTCTGGGCCCTCCATCATTAGGTTGCTGTGTAGTCTGGTAGGTAAGTGTTTGAGTGACTTTTCTTTAGCTGTTCCTTCAGCCGTCTTCTTCTTTCGCGGCTCACCTTCTTTCTCGGAATCCTCCTGTGATCCTCTTCTGGGTCACTTCTTCTATGAGTCACATCATAACAACTCTCAGATGACCTTTTTCTTTTACTTGAACAACAGAAGTTACAATAGGATTCACGAAGAACCGCTTATAAGCTCCTGTTTGCTTCATCATAACCAAGTATTGGGAACAAATAACCACGTGGTCCAGGTTGGCGGGTAACGATCTCCCAACGGAAATCTCCAGGGATAAGGGTAGACAGGGCTAAAAGGACCTTCGCATTAGTACTAATGACAAAAATAAATTCTCAAAGAAAGAAAACTAAAATGTTCGATGGCTAACCCTAGATCCTATCATGCATAACTATATAAGTATTCTATAGATTGATAGTATAGTCTAAACCACCTACTTCTCCTTTAAAACAATGGCTTTGATACCAATCTGTCACAAATTCCAATCGCCAAGGCAAAAACGTGAGGCGTAACACGATAGGCATCATCACGACACATTGATGTCAACAATAGGGAATAACTAGAATGCATTAAAATTATTCCAAAGTGTTATGATGACACCTAACACAAGAGGAGTCTTGTATTGAGGTTAATCGCAACACAAAAATAAATAGATATAATAAATCCCAATGAAAAAAAATATCATCCTAATTTATAGTACTCAAAATACGAAAGTACAAAATGAAAACATATAAGATAGATAGACATCCACAGCAAGATCCTAAGATCTTGCTAGCCACGGCAATCCTAACTAACTCCGTTAAACCTTACTAATGCTCACCTGAAAAGGAGACATTATAAAACAAACATTACGTTTGTGAGATTCATAGGTTTAACTCAAAACTTACTCTTGTTGTGCTTCAAGACAATTAGAACATTACATGAATATTATACACATATGCAAGCATTTAAACAGCACATAAACAATTACACATTCAGGCTTATATTAGCATTGGCGTCTCAAACAACCAAGCTCACCAAGAATGTATTCGCATCTCATACACCACGTTTATACACAACATTTGAGTAGGCGTTACTCCTGATCTCACATCATATCATAACACACAGGTAGGCGTTACCTCCGATCCCAACACGCATACACACAGAGCATTATAATAACACGTAATGTTCAAAACAATAAAATAACTTTTCACAGAACTTAAACTATTTCAAACCCATTTAGTATCATTTTCACCCCAATAAAATATATAAAAAAGGAAGCCTATAATCTCACCTCAATCTTCACAAATGCGCACAAAAAACCAAGCAAATATCTACACAACATAATTAACGGGTTACACATGATCGAGGCTTTGCGGCCCTATTCATGTAACCTTTCAATCGATGGATTCTAATGTTTAACATACACTTATAAACATCCCATCATACTTTTCATACTTTATCTACACTCTAAACATGTTTTACTTTATCTTTCCAAATTATAGTTTATTGCATAATTTTGAAGTCACTTTACGAATTTTTATAAAATACTAAATGACCTCCCATGACTTCTAAATTCGAATGACATCAACTTAAATGAGTTATGAAACTACTGTAATTTTTCCAACCAATGAAAACATGTCTAACTATTTTTTAAAAATAATCAACAACGCAAACTGGCCAGATTCGGATTTGGCCGCACACCAAAATGTTTGACCTCATTAAGCATACTTAGACACCTTGAAAAATTCTAAGAAAAATACTAGAGTTACTAGACACCTAGAACTTACCCTAGTAGCAATCTCATGAATATAAAAATTGTTTTGATAGGGTTTCCTCACAAACATGACATAAATCTGACCCGAAAACTCAGATTCGACAACGAATCTTGTAAAAATATTTTGACTGACTTCTACTCACTTTTAATTCACGAAACCACATTTGAATGTAGACTCTCTGTAGTTAATTTTAGAGCCAAGAAAATCTATCAAACTCATCCGTATGACCAAATTATGACTCTTACAAGTTGACTTAAAAATTTGCCCAGATTTAATTCCGAATTTAACAACAATTAAACCTAACCAAACGCATCCATACTTTAATAATTATACCCTAAATTATAATTAATGATCAAACTAACATGTTTTCTGTATTTTTATGAAACCCTGATTCCACCAATTAAAAAGTTACAATTAATCAAATTAAAAGAATTTAAATAAAAAGGGTTATACGATTAAACCTTTGATCCGAAAACACACGAACTTAACCCCAAATTTTATTGAAAAAATTTTGGTGGTTCCTTATCTTGCTCTAGAACCGGTCGACACACACCAAGGGAGAGAGAAAAATATTTTAGGGTTTATGATAAAAATCTTTTTATAAGAAGGCTTTATAAGAATTTGTTTTCTTATAAACTTAGGCTCCTCTTTTCCCTTTTTTATGCCGATTCAAACAACTCCCCAAATAGTATTTTTATTTTTATTTTAATTTTCGGCATACATTTTATTTATATACTTTTATATATTTTTTTAAACAAAACTATTTATTACATATTTACTTAAAATTAAGGGTGGCAATTCTCGACACGACACGATAAACGACATGAACCCGACACGAAGTTAAACAGGTTTGTGTCGAGAACTACAGGTTTTGTGGTTCAAAAATAGGCAACCAACCAAACCCTGTATAAATAAACGGGTCGAGTTTACGGTTGAATAAGAATTAACCGGTAACACTGAACTCGTTTAATTATATCGTCCGAGCCTCACAAAATACAATAGCAACCTTGAATTTTAATGTTGGTAAATTGGACCAAAATATTTTAGTTATAAACTTGATATGCAGAATTACGCTAATAACTCAGATATCCGATGAAATTGCATATAATTATAGTTATTTGTATGTTATGGTTTATCATTTTTACATCCTTAAATCCATATAAACAAGTTTAGATCGACAAGACCACTCACCATATTCACTCTTAGAACGATCTACTCAAATAGGTTAAATGGGTCAGAATCGGGTTACACGTGTTATGCAGGCTAGGGTTGGGTTGAGTGTTACTTGGATAGTACTTAATAACTGGGTTGTGTTTTAGGTAGAGGTATATAAACCCGCAAAACCGAGAACCCGAACAGGTCAACTCGAACTCGACTCGATTGTCACCCCTACTTAAAACCTTTTAAATAAATACACATAACCTAAAATAAAAATACTAACACTACTAATAATTTTCCCAACTATTATTATTATTTACTACATTAATAAATTATCAACTCCGATTTACTAATCAATCCCAACTCGAAATTAACGATACACACTTCACTAATTTTACCGACGATAAAATAACAAAACGCACTATACTACCAAAATCACCATCACATATGAAATAAAATGACTAAATCACTCATTTCCACTATCATACACATATATTATAACTCATATACCATATAACATATATCATCAAATCGACTTACACACATAAATCAAAACACATAAAGCTAGATAAGTTAACTCTAACGGTTAAACTAACCTCGTTAAATTGCGGTTGTCACAATATTGTCAAGCTCGTCACTTTCGTCTTCATTTGTCCTCTTCTTTATTTATTTTTATTTTTCTACACCGTATGTCCAGATGAGCATGGATTAATTGGGAGGGAAAACACTTCGTACACTTAGAGCCTTTTTCCAAACACTCCCAAGAGGATATGGAAAACTTTGTTCAGTCAGCAGACGGTCCCCTAAAGGCATGGTCGGTCCCTTTAAGTTTAATGGACCATCGTATAATTTAAGGGGCCATCGCCTGTCATTGACTGGTCTTCACTATTCATAACTTTCTTTTTGAACCACCTTTCACGATGCACAAACCTATGCCAAACTTGATGTCCCTTTGTAGATCAATGTGTCATCCTTATATCCTGACACTCATAATCATATTTGCCTTTGTTGTCAAAAGTTAAGTGAATTTCGTAATGAAATGCGTCTTAATCTCAAATTCAATTCTTACAACCGTTATACCCATAGTCTATCACTACACAACAAATCTCGTCAGTAACAAACATTGATCCTCATATGCAAACTTCCAAACCAACGAAATTATCTCCTCAAGAACATCCCACACTTGTTCTATAACCATTCAATCATTTCCACTTTCTAGCAAATGAAGAACACAAAGAAGATATTCAAGCTTCAAGTGTTATTGAGTCAACACAATGTCATGTCTTTCATTTTTCTTTCACCATACAAGAACTAACAACCCATATGTCATCACCATTAAAGAGCTACCACCTCATTTCACACATCCACCTTTGTTCGTCAACATTAACAACCAACAATGCACTCAACAAAACACCCAACAAATGTATGGATTCACAATCATCCACCTTTGTCTCGATAGGATCACATGCACATCATTTTAACATATCATGCTTGTCATCGTCAGTGCAAATGATATATTAATCTAAACCGTCTTTGTCAACCTTTAGTCAACACCTTCCCTCTTTATTCTCGCTCATCCTTCCCTAATTTTCCACTTTATGAAATCATTTTCATTCACATGCAGGAGCATATTGTTTTCATCTTCATCTTATTTTTTATACTCTTTTAGAGTATATATTTTGGCATATATCGCCAAGATATTAAGTGACAATCGTCTACTTTTAAATGTCATAAAAACTTTTCTTATAAGAACATATTTAGAGTATGTCTTCTTAACAAATCATCCTTATCGTAAATATTTAGTTCGGCCAAAAGTTTTACGAAAATGTTTTATTCCTTAAACACCCTAAACATGAAAAGCATACATAATGCTTAACAAAGAAACCTTAAGGATTTAAAAATCTCTCAATACAACCCTTGACGAAAAGTCTATCCGAATTCAAATAATCATCTTTTGTAGATAATGATATCATAAGGAACATGTCATTCAAAATACGTTAATACTCCTTATCCAAATAACATCTTGAAATAAATCATTCTCAAAAAAATGGTGTGTCAATCAATAAATGAATTTCGTTCTCGTTTATTAAAGTTGGTGTGATACCAAAGGGTGTTGATGGAGTCTTAGTCCTTAAACATTTCCCCGCGTCTTGGTCCTTAAGCATACGTTTCGTTTTTATTTTATCATTTAGAATTATTGATATTAAAACTATGATTGCATGTGTCTAGTTTCAAACTTTTTAAAGTGTCATACTTTAGAGTACTCATATCCATGACATGCATTATTTTTTTTGTTCCTCGATAATATTTTCTTGAGTTATTTTCTTCATTATATATATAGGACTTTCTATAGCCTTTATTTTTGTAGCACGCTTCCGTAGCTCGATTCCTTGGTGCCCCAAACAAGGGGGAGCATACACCGAGGGGGAGCATTTGCAAATGTCAAACCTCTTGCTATTTTTTTATATATTTTGTTGCACGAAACTAACCCTTGATGTAGGTTACGATTTTGTTACAAATTTGATCCATGGATCCGCTAGAGTAAATATACAAGAGATGTAATAATCATATAGATGCAATGAGCTGGGGGGAGATCAGAAGTATTTGGGTACATAGTGTGGAGTTGTTTCAACCGTAGTTATAGAAGACTTCACTGGGATGATGCAAGCTCACAAGAGGAAGTGTATATTCGGAGCACCTACCTTTTTGTTTTGACAAAAGGGGGAGAAGAAGTGTAAACGAGTAACTTTTACATTTTACTATGAGTTAAACTTTACATATTTTATCATCATCAAAAAGGGGGAGATTGTTAATGCAAATATTACGATATTTAATCTATATAGTCTCTTTGTGTTTTGGTGATAACAAACATGTAACTTGTAAAACATTACGTAAAGTACGCAAGCTACTCGTATACATAAATCATCAACAAAAACATTCATCAACTCCTCTCGACGTCTTAAGTATAAGTATGCTTCAACACACAGTGATCTTGCCATCCTTATCTACCATAAGTAAACATTCAGTCAAAGCATACATTTATCAACTCGTCTTGACATCTCGAGACTCTTACATATATGGACTTACCTAACAGCATCAGGCCAAGTAAATAGACAAGCCCATTGGGGGATCAATGGTGACCTTCCCATTAAGGCCCATCAAGGCTTCTAGAAGTTTCTAGATAATGGAGGGAAAATGAGTAAATTCAAAATTTGAATTTAGGTGCATGCTATTATCCAATACATGCTATTACCTATTAGTAAGTTCACCCTTTTACTTTTACCCATTCACCCTATTACCCATTAGTGGGTTCACCCTTTTATCCAAATATGCTCAAGTCTATAAATAGCCAAGCCATTTCCCCCTCCTCTTTGTTACAAACCCATAGCACAAACAATCCTAAAAGGGGTTTTGTGTGTTTCTTGATTCCAGCAATATTTTTAGTACAAATCAAGGCTTGTAGTTGTATTCTAGGTTGGATCAACTAGCATCAAGATAATATATGGTGAAGTGTAGAGTGTCTCTACATAGAAGTTATAACACCCCCAAATTTACAACGCAACGAAATACAACATTGGGGTGCTACTTTATAATACAAGCTCATGAGTCACGTTAAACAACTTTAAGAGAAACGTTTACTAATAAAGATTTCATTCGATTTTATTAAAAGGGTCAGAGTTACAAGGTCCCAAATACTTTTAGAAAACTCAAAATAATCCACAACATGTTTAAGTTTCTTTAAAAGAAAACATTTTATCATATGTGCAAAGTTCACCAAGTCCACGTCCTTCGATATCCGCATTCCATCCCATCCAAGCTAGCAAGCATATACCTGAGATAAACATGCTAAAAAGTCAACGAAAACGTTGAGTGAATTCATAGAGTTTATAAACAATCATTTTGAACACAAGCATAGCAAAACATTTAGTTCATAGAACAATCACAACGATGCTAGAGCCACGAACCGAACCTTAACCATGTGCCCAACCTGGAGTGATAGTGCTACACACTCCCAATACTAAATACAATATGTCCCCGTATGCCCTCGCAAGGAACACACGCCAGACAGGTCGTTAGGCCAAAATAGATCTATTATTATTGCATCAGCGTTCACCGGTTAGCGGTGATTGACGGTTCATGAAGGAAGGGCCACAACAATACGCTCATAGCAACGTTCACATAATAAAATCACCTGTGTTCGATTTTCTAAAACAAGCATGTATCTCCCTCGCGGGTTTTCAAAACATAAAAAGAGTTAAATGCGAGGCTATGAACTCACCTTGATGTTGCAGAACAATTGGCGGAATGCAAATACTAGGCATACACAATAAAACCCGGAACGGCTCGATCAAGGAGTCGCAGTATATTTTAATGGCGATGACCCACCAGTTTAGGATGATGTATTTGGGTTTTCGAATGGATGGTTACATCGACACGACAAATTAATAAAAGACTCAATTCCCAAATTATAACACTTCGGTGGTTGACTAAGTGAAATGAGCCAAAAGAGTAAAAGCAAAGTATGTAATATATCCCCGTATATATTACATAAGAAAACAAACGCGTATAATTCATGTTGGGAATTATATAACCAAAGGCAACATTCGAAAGCGCATTATTTAAAGTGTATAATTCTTTATAAGTATTATATATAATAAATGTGAGATATTAATTAAAACCATATTATCCGACACGCGTTCGGAAAATTACGAAATAACTCATTAAAGATTTATTTAATAAACGTAAACATACGTTTTAAGGTTACAATTTAGACAATTAATGTCTTTAAAACTTTTACAAGAGTTTTAATCAGTCTTTTAGTCGTGACTTATAAAATAATATATTATAAGTTAATGTTTCATTTTCTTGACGATTTTAGTTAAAATAGTTATATAGTTTGTAAAAGTATAGTTTTTGATTATTCACCGGGTTATTGTATATTTATAATTTGATAAATATATAAAGACTATATAACTTTGTTCTTTTATCGGATTTTTAAGATAATAGAAATTTAAGTGAAATTTTACTAAGTATAGAAATTTTTAGAAATTTCGACATGACCTTTTCGTTTATATAACGTTTCCCATATATATATAATTTCAATACTTTCCTCTTAATCAATCAATTTATGTTGCAAATGCGCGCGTGTTATATATACATATAAGGACCGCTGTCCCAAACGCACCCTTAGGGGCTGCTGAACAGCAAAACAAACGCCCCCTTATGGGCTGTCCTAAACCAAACACCCCCGTTGGGGCTGTTAAATGCAAATCCAAACGCCCCTGTTTGGCAGTTTTAAACACAAATCCAAACGCACCCTTGTGGTGCAGCAGTTAAACAAAACGCGCCCTAACTGCTGCTAACCACAGAACCAAATGCCCTAAGTGGGCTATAAAACGCAGATCCAAACGCCCTCTTTTGGGCTGAAAATTCAGCAAACAAACACCCCCACTGGGGCTGTTTTTATGCAGAATCAAACACCCCTTTCCGGGCGTGTTTTCGAGCCGGGTATCAAAAAGAAGGTAGTACGAGTTTAAAAAAAAGAACATAATAACCACAAGCCCCACACTGCGAAGGTGCGGCTGTGGTGGCGACTAACCGAGCCGAACACCACTTTTAGTGGTGCGTTCGGATTACAAAGAACAAACACCCCTTATGGTGTGCATGTCGATCTGTTAACAAGAAAATGATCGAAGGAACGAAGTAACCACAAGCCCGACACCACAAAGGTGCGGCTGTGGTGAGGCCAAGTCAGACCGAACACCACCTACGGTGGTGTGTTCGGTGACAATCAAACACTCGAGAAGAAAAAAAATATAAATAAACCCGAACCAAACCACCCTTAGTTATTTATTAATATCTCAAGAAAATGTGTAATCATCCAAATCGGAAAAGAGGGTTGAAGGTGGTGTCGTGGTTTCGGTTGGCGGTTGAGCCGTGGTCACGATGGCAGTAGATGTGGATGTGAGGCGTGATGGTGAATCTATGGTGATGATGGTGATGTTGGTGTGCGGCTGGCAGTGATGATATTATAGCCACGATGGTGGCATGGTGATGGATCAGTGATGGGGTTGGTGCATGTCAATAGATCGGTGGTGTTGAGGTGGCGGTGATAGAAGCACGGCGACCTTGCCGGAAAATTTTCTGGTGGCCGGAAAACTTGGCCGGAAAAGATGAGGCGCCGGAAAAATTTTAATAGGGAGGGTGGGTTCATTTAAAATGTTTATTATTCATTTGGTAACCATTGGGTCTCACGGGTAACATTTGTCCGTAAAATAAAAAAATAATAAATAAAAGAATAATAAATCTTAATTAAATGATCGCGTTTTCAACAACGTTTTTAAATAAAATGTAAAATAATTTATTAAATATTTTTATTAAATAATTTACGATAAATAAATAAGATCTAATTTGTTTCGTGTCGGTACGCGTTGATCTCGCTTTCAACCCGGATGAATTAGAAAAAAAATGATAAAAATTTTATAAATGAAAATTATGTAGTAGAAATTATGATTTATTATTAAAATAAGTCTTGAAAAAAAAAATTAGTTATGCGGTAAAATACTTTTTTTTTTGACGATAAAAGGTCAAACGGTCAAAAGTCAAGTCAAACTCGAAAAGTAAAAGGGTAACATAGTTATTTAAAGTTCCGAAAATTGACGGTTGTCACATTCTCCCCTCCTTTAGGAAGCGACGTCCCGGCGCTCAATTCGTCTTAATAGTCTTCGGTTTAATGGTGAAGAGGTGAGGATATAGACAAGTCATTGTCGAAGTTTCCAACGAAAATTTAATGAATAAAGTCAAAGCATTAAATATATGCAACGGGCATAAGCGAATGGGTCTCGTTAAAAGAGATCGCGTCATTATAGAACTAGTTTGGAGTGAACATAACTCCATCGAAAGCGTTACAACATTATTCAAAACAAAGCGCTTATCATTAAGCGTATACAATCACATAATTGCATGCTCGCTAACCGTCAAGCCATGCAAATTGAAAGAGAGCGCATTGGAGCGGTAATTACTCGGAGTATACATAACTTTATCGAAAGCACTACGGCATTAATCGAATCAAGGTACTTATCATTAAGCACATATAATCACATAACGACATGCTTGCTAAATAGCCAAACCATGCCAATCAATCAGTTCAGTCACGTTAACTCATGCTTGCTAAATAGTCAAGCCATCATTAACAATAAATAATTCCGGCTAAGATCAGCCCAGGAAAAGCTTTTTAAAATTATAAGATGTTCATGGGCCTGAAAGCCATGGATGCATATCCAAAAAGATTTTTATCATTGTAGGGTGCTCACACACGGATTCAAACCCAAAAGAGATTACATGGTAATCATAAACAGATTCATACCCAAAAGAGATTACAGGGTGATCACAAACGGATTCATACCCAAAAGAGATTATAGTATATATGAAATCAGGGTGCTCACAGGCTTTATAGCCATGGATACATACCCAAAAAGATTTTTATCATCGTAGGTTGCTCACACGCGGATCCATACCCTATCATCGTAGAGTGCTCACACGCGGATCCATAACCTATCATTGTAGAGTGCTCACACGCGGATCCATACCCTATCATTGCAGAGTGCTCACACGTGGATCCATACCCTATCGAATGGTCAAGTTTGCTTATATTATCAAACTCTGTGCATTCTTCACGGTGCCCCAAGCACGATCGTCACCGTCTTGGCTGCAAACCGCGGGGACCACTTCGAGCTCGCACACCAAACGCGACCGCTCCGTGTGTCCTAAAATCGTCTCGACTTATTTTGCGAGCTCAATAATATGGGTAGGCGTACCCAGCCGATCCGACGTCATATAATAATGCCGCCTCGAGCTCGCACAACGTACGACCACTCGACTAAAACACATATCACATAAACATATAGCAAGCAATAATTTTGCACATAAATTTTCAACTATGGCTATCTGTCGTTGACCATCGATGATCAAAAGGGGAACGAGTCAAGCACAAGGATTCCTCAACTGAATAAACAGAGACGGAAAACGGGATTTGTCTTTTATCTACCGCCACGAAGTCGGCAAACTCCAACTGTCCATCGCGTACCGTTTTATTCCCTACGGAAAATGATGACGGACGACATCATTATCGTTCGGTAGGATCCGACCATTGTGCTTGGCTCTCGCGCCGAAGGCTCTCCTTTTGAGCCATCCTTGTGTGACTCTACGTTGGTATTCGAGTCATCACTCTACGTTGGTATTCGAGTTCACAAGGCAGAACAGGAACAAATCAAACACCTCGAATTCACAACTCGAGCTTGTGTAGGATTCATTCGTAACATTAGATGACCGAACACATACATTTCGGGGGTAGAAGTTTTCTTCACGATTACGGCTTTTTCAACAGGAATGATTCACAGTTTGACGTAGAAGAAACTTTCCTCTACGGACGACGTTCGACATATCGGGAAAATGAAAGAAAGATGATGTAAGATACACTCGATGTGGGAAAAGTCTTTTTCACGGTTATCGATTGGTAAAATCGGAGTGATTTTTGTTTTGTCGTAGGATTATTTCCTTCATAATTATCGATCGTTGTAACAAGAGAAAGTACAGTAATACGCATTTGATGTAGGAGAAGTCTTTTTCATTAGCCTCGGAGTTACTCGAACTCGGATTTCATCCACTTTGGCAGTCTTTTGATCTCGTTAAGATTCCTTCTCAGTGTCGGTATCAGGTTTCTTGGTATTTCATCACCAACATTGTGATTTAGATGGGATTTCACACGTTACACGTGACACACGGAAATACTTTCCGGAATTATTCGGTCAAGGTGACTTTCTAAGTCAACACCATCCGAAAGAATTTTTTTTTCAAGGAACGCAAGAAGATTCGGACTTGTTTTTATGAAATCGAATCGAATAGGATTACTTGCATAAGGATCCACCATTTGGAAGTGTTCTCACCCAAACATTTATCCAAAACCACTAGTTTAAAGGCGACGATTAATCCGACATAACGTGGTTCTTCCTGAATTATGCATAGTTAGTTAGGCTATGCATAATTGAGGACCAAGCGACGACACATCCGTCCTCGTCAAAAAGAAAACTTTTCAATTATTACACACCATAGATGATGATGAAAGTTTTTGACCTATCCTTGAAAATAAGTAAATCATTTGACATAGAAATGAGAAAGAAATATTTATTATTATTATTATTATTTTTTTGTATAAATTGTTCGTAAAAAGATATTAAGGTGGTCGGGATTAAGGATCATGGCAAGTACAAGAAGTAGTAAGTCAAGAATCGATGCAATCGAATGAGGTAAACGAACGATATATTCAATAACTGGAATTGTCCACACTAAGAGTCAAGGTGCTTCTCTCTAAAACAGTGAGGCTTCTATTCAATGTGCTCGACCACGATCTATAGTAGTGTCACGTAAATAGAGAAATTACTTAAAAGTAAGATCTGAATGATACGTCACCTCGTATCCTTAGATATACAATCTTATATATCTGATAAAAATAATATGGTATGCATGCGATGAGAAATCCACTTTGCGCATTCTAATTAATATCACTTAACACATTGTAAAAGCGACCATTTTTACATAAATAGATTATGTTACCTCATTGATGACTTTCTATCTTTGTCAAGTTTTTAACTTTAGAAAGTTGTTATTTTTGGAAAGTTACCATTTCAAGAAAGTTACTATTTTTAGTACGTCCGGTTATCGGATTACCATAATCGATATAATTATTAGATTTAAAATCTCGACACTTGTGTCATATTTTATTAACATCCATTTCTTATACACCATAAACGTATATAGTAAGAATAATGAGAGTTTATTAATTATCTAGTAAGACTCATATAGCAATTGACTTTTAAAATTAATTTGATTTTTAATAAACATATATGTATGTTTTCTCAAAACTGACCAGTTATATCACATTTTCATGACTCCGACTCTAAAGAGATTTCATGTAAAACATTATTTCGAACAACTTTTTAGTTTTAATCGAGATTTGAATCTCGATAGAAAATGACCAAAATGCTCTTACAAAATTCTGCTGAAACTTATTTTATTTTTAAGGACATGTAGAAATTGAACTTTTTTTGACCCATTATCAAGCGATTTTAAAATTAACAAGCCTCGCGGCAAGGTAAAACGACATTTCGAACAACTTTCGTGTTTTGCCGGAAGGCTAAAACTGACTCGAAAGTGCTCGAATCGCTCTTCAAAAATTCTGTCAACTTTTAATTAATTATTTCGAGTGTTGTAATTTTCACTTAAAGTGTATATCCTGATTTTGTTCCAGTTTCTTCGTTACAAGGAGTTAAGAGCTTCATTTTATATCAAAACGTTCGTAGAAATAAACTTGACCTTATTTTAAAATCAAAAACAAGTTTTTACAAAATCTCGGACTTGAACTACTGTGGGGGGGTTTTTTATTTTATCCAATTTTCTACTCATGACGCGTATTCGAAACGTGCAATAGTTTATTTTGACCCCTAATCAACTCATATTAAGTTTTAAACTGCCTAACCAATGTTTCCAAATCGTTTAATTCTTCCCAACAACGCTTTCAATCTAATCTACGCAAGTTCTCGACGGAATTCATCACAAGCATTTATCAATAACGAATTAAATCGCGAAAACATAGATTATTCTAGTAATAGAAATTTACTACAATGCATATACCAAGCTATATCGGAGAAGAAAAAAGAAGAAATAGTTTGCCTTGTTCTTTGTTCCTCAGCTCTTTGATTCTTTAATCGGTGGCTCGAAAACACAACCAAAAATCTAAACCAAAACCTCCAAATCTATAATATTGTAATGTGCTTATAATAATTATATATATATTTACTATATATATTATGATTTATATCTATATATATATATGATATATTTATTTATATAATTATATATTACACATATACAAAAATTTATCAAAAATATTCATAATGTCAACACCTACATTATGTTAATAGTACAAAACTCGAAATATACGCGTTGTAGTGTGATCAAAAGGCTTATATATTTTTAGCGGTTCGTCGTTAGAACGGATATGTAATTATATATATATAATATATATATATATATATATATTCTATATATATATATCTATATATTATATAATACTATTCTATTACCCACACGCTTGGTATAATAGTATACAATCAAAGGCCTAGCACATAAGCACATAAAGGATCGGGGATGGATTGCGCGTGCGCTGATATGGAACTCGTCGTGAACGGACTCGTGAAATTTTTTCGAAAACAGTTATAGTCTAGGTTTTGAAAAACGACCTAGTTTGCTATGACTCGTGCTCTGATACCAATTTGTAACACCTCAAAATTTACAAAACAGCGGAACTCAACATTGGGGTGCTACTTCATAATACAAGCTCACGAGTCACGGTAAACGACATTCGATTTTTATTAAAAAAGATCAGAGTTACAAGGTCCCAATAACTTTATAAAAACTCATTTCAAAATAACCCTCAACATTGTAACACCCCCAAAATGGGTCACAGCGGAATAAGGATCCGGGGCGTGTTACTTCAAGATCAACAGCACAAGATATATATAAGAACGACACAAAATGTCGGTTTAAATTTGATACATTGATTTTAATTAAGACATATTACAAAAGCTTAAAGCTTTACTTGTTCTTTGTTTAATATTACAAAAGATAACATAGATTTCCCAAAACATGATGCACATAAATCTTTAACAGTGCAATCCAAAACATAATCCAATGCATCCTTGGCACCTCGTGCCTATTGACCTCCTGAAAACATTGCTTAAAACGTCAACAAAAATGTTGGTGAATTCATAGGTTTATGTATTTAAATTTGCAGGACCGCCCAAGACTTCCAGTGATCGTTACACACATATGCCAACAATCACAAAAACCAGATTACTGGTGCCACTAAGTCATGACACTGAGCTCAACCTATATTTGCTATTTTAGTAGTTATTTGCCCGTACAGATGTGGTAACCGCAACATCCAAGTCCGACATGGTCAACGTTCGTTCCCGGTGATAGCTAATCACCAAACGGGGAGGTTAATCCAATAGATCTCATCTTATAACATTCGACGGCTCACTAATGCATTAAACAACTAATCTATGCAATTGACAGTTCATGATAAATGGGCTCAGAGGGGTACTCGCTACCTTAGGAAAACACATAATCCTATATATTTATAAAAACACTTGCGTCCAATTTATAAAACAAAGCATGTTCTCACCCCGAATAATAGTAAATCAGTAAAACTGTAAAAAGTGGGGCTATGAACTCACCTTGAGTACAGATAGTCTAAATAACACAGATAAAACGTCACGCAAAACGATAGATGCAACCTATTTAAATTAAGGTCGTATAAGTACCGAGTACTTTAATTAATAACGTTGAATATAATCTTATAGTTGTTACATCGTACTATCGTTCGGGCTATCATAAATAAAGAGGTCATGACATGACGTACGAGGAGTTAGGACACTTTAAATCGTAAATCCAACAACTCGTCGATACGCCATCCGAAGAGGCCTCATTATGAAACTCCCTAGTATTATAGCACTTTGATAACCACTCAATATTCTATATAGCATAATCACCGACTAATCGTTTTAGTAAAATAATATTTATAAAGTGAAAACGTTTTATAAATATACTTTTCGTAAAAATGACATATTTGGTCGTTTTAAATAGTTGCCGTTCATACGTCCACGTCTTCGTAGTAAGACGAGTGATCAAAATATTACATTTTCAAGTTTTTGATTTTTTCTGCGATGAATAGTGTTTTTACTATACAACCAAGGCTACACGTTTTCGTTTTTGGGGTTTTATTTAGCGTATAATCTGTTATCGTAATAACCTTATTCGTTTTTAATCCGATTTTAGTGATTCCTGCTGAGAACGTCTTTGTTATTAAAGATGTTTCATATTTTATTCTATTAAAGTTATCCGCTGATGAATAGGTACTTTTTTACTGTTATAGTTTTATAAAATTACTTTTATAAACTTAATTATCGAAAATATCGTAGTTTATTGTTTATTAGTTCCGTTTTTAGCGATTCTTTCGAGTACGATCTCGTAATTAAAAGTTATATCATATATTAGATGTTTTAAAAAAGTTGCTGTAATGAATAGTAACTTTTATAAAAATAGTTTTATAAAAGTATTTATAGTCGTAAACTCGTAATTAACGTATCTTTTTCGTTATAAATTGGTTTTTCGAGTTTCTTATCATTTTGGAATCGTCACGAGACGTATTATTTTTACATGAAGTCATTACCTACTGTCTAAGTTTGAATTTAAAACAGCCCTTAAGTATTTATGTGTATAACTTTATAAAAACCTTGTTTTATGTATTAATTAATTTAGTAGTTTAATATAGAAACCCTTATAACTATTTTAAACACATGTGATACTTATAATAAAGTCCAAGATCATCCATAGTCCTTATAAATTCATTGTAACAAGTTTAACAATTTTACTTGCATTATTTTCATATGTGAAGATTTAGTAATCTTATAAAACCCTAATTTTAACCTAAACTGTTATACTTAATAATCAGGTTAATACATACTTTACATTCATTTTTCCATTGATATTATTAAACCATTATGTCATAGAATAAGTGCATAAATTCATAAACATAAGTGAAAACTCATTTTACATATTAAAAAGTCCTTAGTGGTGATTATAGCCATAATTAACATATAACACATAAAATCATAAGAAATAAAAGTATAAAGAATTAAGAAGACCTTAGAGATGATGTATGAGATGATAAACAAGTTCTAAACCCGTGTTTAGATTCAAAACCAAAGCTTACAAGCTTATAAACCCTAGATTAGGTTTGAAACCCTAATCTTCCCTTTTCTTTCTTAATCCTTGCAAATGATGAACCAATGCTTGCAAACACCTTAGTATGCCTTAGGATTGATGTGTAAAGGGTTGTATAAAAATTTTGTATGGTTTGATTATGTTTGTTATTTGAGCCGTGGCTTTTAGAGCTTAGAAGAGAGAAAGAAAATAAATTTTGTAAGTAAAAGTGTAAGTAAACTTCACTTATGCATGCATGCTATATATAGGAAGGAAAATATCTTACTAACCTAACCATAGTTACTTTCTAACCCTTGCACAAGGTTAAGAAGTCAAGTTGTTCATGGTGTAAGAGTTTGTTTCCTAGATATTTCTTAAATATCTAGATATTATGGACAAGTTGCTAATCCTTGGTTATAACTTGAAAATTTCGGCACAATATACATATATGTGATGTTATATTTATTATTTTGGGTATTGGGTGTAATCGTGGGTATTCGTTTAAGCGTAGTTAGGTTTTGGTGCTTCCGGGTATGCCGAAACGCGTTTTATCGTGAAACGTAAGCATTTTACGTAGCCAATAAAAATAAGATGAACAAAGTTATTAATTATCCTTATAATAATCATATAACACTTGCTTGATGTAAACATTTAATCGTTTAATGCCCGTTTACATTGAATGATCATTTTTAGTTTACGCGATTTAACTTAACGTTTACGGTTTAAGAGCAAACGCGTAAAACCCTAAAAATAAATTGTGAATTACATAATGTCATACAATGACCTAAAACACGAGGTGTTATAGTCTCCCCCGGTTAGCTGAGCCTTGTCCTCAAGGCTTAAGACGCAGCACTTGACGACGGCCCGGTCTTTGAGAACAGATGTGGGTATTTCTTCCGGAATTGATCTTCGCGTTCCCATGTAAACTCTGGACCTCTCTTGGAGTTCCATCGAACCTTGACTAATGGGATACGGCTTCGCTTCAACCGTTTAACTTCACGATCTGTGATCTCTATAGGTTCCTCGACAAACTGAAGCTTGTCATCAAAATGAAGTCCATCCAACGGAACGGCTAAGGGTTCGTCGGCATGACACTTCTTTAAGTTGGACACGTGAAATGTATTATGAACTCTGCTCAGCTCCTCAGGAAGCTCGAGCTTGTATGCAACGTCTCCAACCCTTTTTATTACCTTGAAAGGTCCAACAAACCTGGGATTTAATTTCCCTCGTTTGCCAAAACGTACAACCCCTTTCCAAGGCGAAACCTTGAGCATCACTTTATCTCCAACCTCAAACTCCATCGGCTTACGCTTCAAATCAGCGTAGCTCTTTTGCCTATCACGAGCGGCTTGCATCCTTTGCTTAACTTGAATGATTTTCTCAGTCGTCTCTTGTACTATCTCTGGACCGGTGAGTTGAACTTCTCCAACCTCAGCCCAACAAACAGGCGAACGACATTTTCTACCGTAAAGTGCCTCAAAGGGTGCAGCCTTAATGCTAGCATGATAACTGTTATTGTATGAAAACTCGACCAATGGCAAATGTTTAACCCAACCATTTCCAAAGTCGATCACACAAGCTCTAAGCATATCTTCGAGAGTTTGAATGGTTCTCTCGCTTTGTCCGTCAGTTTGCGGATGATATGCCGTACTCATATCTAAACTTGTACCCAAAGCTTTCTGAAGTGACCTCCAGAAATTTGATGCGAACCTAGGGTCACGATCACAAATAATCGAGACCGGTATTCCATGCCTTGTTACTACTTCCTTTAGGTACATTCTCGCTAGTTTCTCCAGAGGGTCAGTTTCTTTCATGGGTATAAAGATTGCGGACTTTGTAAGACGGTCAACGATTACCCAAATGGTGTCATACCCTTGTGATGACTTAGGAAGCTTTGTGACAAAATCCATCGTGATATTGTCCCACTTCCATTGAGGTATCTCGGGTTGTACCAACAAACCCGATTGTCTCTGATGTTCGGCCTTGACCTTAGCACAGGTCAAGCACTTGCTAACATAGGTGGCGATATCAGCTTTCATATTGGGCCACCAATATAGCTTCTTTACGTCTTGATACATTTTCTCGGAACCTGGATGGATAGAATACTTCGATTTGTGGGACTCGTGCATGATCACAGTCCGCAAATCGTCCATAAACAAGGTATAACCAATCCTGCATTCGGCTTAGGGTTTCCATCTGTACGAGGTGTCCAATTTTCCGTTCTAAGTGCTCTGGGAAAATTTTAGCATTTTTCAATCAGCATACCTCCAAACATCCTCATCTTGATGTTCTCTGTTTCGTGCTTCAGTCTGGCATTCAAGATTTGCTTAGGAAGATCCAAGCTATAGTATGGACTAAAGACTCGAATTCTTACGGTGGTTCTCGCATTTCTTTCCTGCTCAATGCATAGCAACGTCATTTGCCTTTACCTGGGTGATAACAAATATCGCAATCGTAATCACGAAGCAATCTACTCTGCGTTGTCTCATGTTCAATTCCTTTTGATCAAGTATGTGTTGTAAACTTTTGTGACCAGTGGACACGGTACATTTTGTCCCGTACAGATAGTGCCTCCAAATCTTCAGAGCGAACACTAATGCTCCAAGTTCCAGATCTTGAGTTAGTTAGTTCTTACTCATGGATCTTTAATTGGCGTGATTGCATAAGAAATAACATTTTCACCCTTTGCATTCAACTCAGCGCCCAAAACCCTTGTTCGAAGCATTGCAGGATTCGATGAATCTTACTTCCTTGGGGGTAAAGACCAGAAATTGTGCATAACATCTTACTGCTTCTATCAATGGAACGCTGCTTCTTGTTTGTCACCCCACTCAAACTTGACCTTATTTTGAGTGAGCTTGGTCATTGGTTTAGAGATCTTTGAAAACCCTTTAATGAATTGTCAATAATACCCAGCTAGACCTAATAAACTGACGAATCTCCTTGGTTCTTAGGAGATGCCAAATCTTTAACGGTTTCGATCTTGGTGGATCTACATGAATGCCTTTATTAATAATCTCGTTGACGAGGAACTGTTCCTTGGGAATTCCAAAATCACACTTGGAAAATTTGATACAACTCCTCTTTCTTCAAACACTACCAATATTATTTCTGATGCTCTTCGTTCTCTTGCTTGTTCTTGGTATAGATCAAATTTATCGTTCAATATTAGACAAATTACATAAATTTGTCATAGATAGGTTGCTCACTTCGGTTCATGAGGGTCACAGAAATCAATGCTGGTGCGTGGTTATTACCAAACGGGGGTCATAACTGAATTCATAATGTCCATATCGAGTTTGAAGCGGTCTTCGAGATGTCTTCTTCTCAAACCCTTATTGGTTGTATCCTGACCTTAGGTCGATCTTCGGTAGACATCGACCCTTGTTTTGGTCATATTAAGTCAATCTTTCTGGGTACGCGGATTATCGGTTTCTTCACCGGTAGTTTGTTGAGTTCACGATAATTCTATGCCTTCCGTAACGATCCATCTTTTTCTTGACGACATAGAAACTGGAGCTACCCATGGTGACGAACTTACGTGACTTATAAAGCCTTTGTCGAAAAGCTCTTGTAGTTGATCCGCCAATTCTTTCATTTCTGATGGGGCCAATCGATAAGGTGCCCGTGCTACAGGTGCAGCACCAGGTACTAGATCGATGTGAAATTCCACTTGTCTGGTATGTGGAAGACCTGGCAAGTCCTCGGGAAATACTTCGGGAAAATTTTTGACGATCGGTACATCTTGTAGTTGCTTCTTCTTTGACTTGTCTCCAGTCTCCTTGATGGTAATATGTGCCAAAAAGACGTGACATCCTTTTAGCAGATACTTCTGGGTCTTGGTGCACGAGATGATGTTTAATCGAGTCCTGCGTTTATTTCTACTTCCGTCTCCATGAAAAATTAAGATTTCGCTCCCAAAGGGAATACGAACGATCTTCTTAGCACAGTCAATAACGGCTTGGTATTTCGTCAACCAGTCCATGCCAATTATGACGTCATAAGGTACCCATTTCTACAGGCATTAGGTCGACGTGAAACGGATGGTTCAGAAAATTTAACGTGCAACCCAGTAATATCGTATTTACCCAAATTATTCTACCATCAGCTAATTCAATGTTATAACCATGATCTAATGTAGTGGGGGCTATATTAATCAAAGTACTAAATTGAGTAGACACAAAACTTCTATCTGCACCAGTATCAAATAAAATGGAAGCACAACGGTTGTTTAGGAGAAACGTACCCGTCACAAGTTGTTGTCTGGTTGTGCCCCGCAACTCCCACTGCATAAGCCTTGGCTACAGCGTTGCCATTTCCCTGGTTCTTTGTTTTTCATCTATGGGTAGTCCTTCTTGAAGTGGCATGCGAACCCCACACTCAAGCAATTCAATGGCATTGGTATTTGCCCCTTGGGCTCTCGGGTTGTTGTTGTTGCGGTTGTTGTTGTTATTGTTGTTGCGGTTGTTGTTGTTATTGTTATTGCGGTTGTTGTTGTTGTTATTTGCAGTTGCAGGCCGGCTCCTACAGTCCTTGGCCAGGTGGCCAAGCTTCTTGCAGTTATTGCATGTTGGTATACATGGACGTAATGTTGATAGTTTACACTTGGGACATAGAGGTTTAGTCCCTTCATACGGTTTCTTGTCACCGTTCCCTGCAGCATAAGCCCTGCCTGTGTTCTGCCTTTTGTTCTGTTGTTGGTTTTGGTTATTTCGAGGAGTGTCTTCAAACTTCCTCTTGTTTTCTGCCTGTCTCTCAGCAAAAGTGTTAATTCTCCTATCCATTAATTCAGTCGCCATCTCAATAGCCTCTTGCATGGTTTTCGGCTTCGATGCCACAACACTTGAGTAAATCAGGTCGGGCATCCCACTGACATACCTTTCAATTTTGTCAGTCTCTTCAGGAAACATCCTGTCACACAGCAATGCTAGTTCCTGGAAACGTTGGTTGTAGGCTACCACATCGGTGCCTTTTACTTTTAGGTTCCACAATTCTGCCTCAATCTTCTTGATTTCATTCCTCGGACAATATTTAGTTGTCATCTTCTTCTTCAAGTCAGTCCACGTCATTGCATATGCAACATCATTAGTCACTGTCCTAACATGTGAGTTCCACCATGTTAGAGCAATTCCCATAAGAGTACAAGTGGCAAACTTCACTTGATTCTCCACGGTGCAGTTACTTATGCGAAACACGGTTTCCATCCTCTCAAACCATTAGGTCAAGTCGACCACTCCTTCTGTGCCCCTGAAGAATAAAGGGTTGAACCATTTCATGAAAGTCTTGTGAGGCACTCCCGAACAGCGCGTTCAATCCTTCACACCTGTTCCCGAGGTATGGCTATCATCGCCATTTTGGGTCGTAGCGTTGCTGCACAATACAGCAGTGACACCTGGGCGATCATGGGCCTGATGTTGGGCACTGGGTGACCGTAGTGTGGTAGTAGGGTATGCAGAATGGTGTTTGGTGTTGCATCTGGTTTACATCGTGGGCTTCCTCTTCTGGTGCCATTTTCTTTAAAATTACAGAAAATAATACCGTTAGATTTCAAAAATCTTAACCATAACCCGATGTATACATAATAAATTTAAATCGAGATCACAACACTTGTGAAAATACACAACAGTATTGAATTAACAAAATCGACATTCATTCCCATAAATTCGATTTTCCATATAAAACATAATCCATCCTTCTCCATATATAACTTGGGGGAAAATAATAACATGATTGGTTTAAATAACAAACGATCACTACACATAGGTTAAAGACAAAATAACCTAAAAGCCATACTAGCCGAGATATACTAGTAATACTTAGTAGGCTGTACAAAGTAGCTGTCACATGAAACAAAAGATCTAAAATGGAGTAGTTAGAAAAAACAAAAGATCTATACAGTCTGCTAGCTTGGGAATAAACCATAATACTTAACAGGACTGTATAGTTGCTACAGTCATATACCCAGTAAGACTGCTACCGGCCTCCTCTGGTAGCTCTGGCTCTGTAGGATCCTTAGCAGGTCCCTGCTGTCTCTGAAGCTCGATCATCTGAGTCTTGAGGCTCTTCACTATCTTTAGTGCCTCCACTAACTGTCTCTGTCTCCGATGGTCTGCTTTCAGCAGATCTGAAATCACCGTCTGTCTCCTACGGTCTGCTGCCTGCAACTCAGCGATCTCGGACTGCTGAGCCATGACCGTAGTCCGAAGTGATATGCCCTCGGAAGTACTGATGCAAGCATCATCGACTGTGCCCAGCGGTCGAAGATGCTCTGGCTCCTCCTCCATCAGAAGGGCAGTGCGTCTATGGAATGGCCTATCCCTGTACAACATGTTGACTCGGGCTCTAAGTAGAGCTCGGTCATGTCATGCCTCATCCAGCTGAGAATATATGATCTCATTCCTCCTGGGTAACAGTAGTAGCCACTCAGTAACCCTTCTGATTGACCCCTCTAGGGTGGTCGGTGCAATCTCCTGGATGGCTCCTACAAGGTCATCCCATGTATCCGTAATACCATAGCCTAACTCTCTAGACGTCTGGCGTCCTAGAGCGGCATCTAACATATCAGCAAATCCATAAAGGTCTGCCCTAGCTGTGGTAGGTCCAACCTGCCTAGCAGCACCAGCTGTCGAACTCTCCCCGACCTCGTATCCAGGACCAGGAGTAGTACGACACGGCCTCTTACGAAGCGGTAAACAAATCTCAGGCATCTCAGTCTCATGAATAGGAGATGGTAGTGCATCTCTCTGTCTAATCCTAGCAGCTCGGGATCCCAGAGATCCCTCAACATATGTAGGGCTATTGGGTGGTGGTGATGGTATAGGTAATGGCGGAGAGGGTATCTGAGGAAGTGGTGATGAGTATGGAGAGAGAGGTGATGGTGGTGGAGTAGGTAAGGCTAACAATCTCTCAGCAACTTCCTCGGAGAGGAACGGTGCCGGCGCCTGGGGTCGGATGGACATCCTAGCCGTGACGCGATAAGCAAGGTATGGGTCCTGGTCAGCTGCAGGGTCGGCAGGAGCTAAGTGCTCCTCCTCCTCTGCATCATCATCATCATCATCGTCATCATCAGATGACTCCTCATCATCCCTGTCGTCTCCTCTGTCAGCAGGATAGTCGGCTGGATCCTCCTCAGGATCCTCCTCATCATCCTCCTCTGGGTCCTCCTCAGGGTCGGACTCCGGTATATACCCTGGTGACTGATGAGTAGGTGAGTCAGCAGCAGGCATTGGCTGCTCCTCAGCCGGGAATACCTCATCGTCCACTGGTAAGAACTCCGGGTAAACAGGCTCCGGAACAAATGGTATGTAAATAGGTGAAGGTGGTGCCTGCTCTGGCTCCTCAGGGCCAGGCACGTAATCCGGAGATGGTGGATCCTGAAAAATAGGTCCCTCGGCTCCTGGTGATCCTACGTCAGATAGGTCCTCATATGGGCTGGATATCTCAGTATACGTAACTGTAGAATCTTCCGAATCCGACATGCTCGAAACTGAAAAATCAAAAGTGACTTATATAAGTATATTAATATAAGACTATTATCCTTATATACGTAATATATTATAAACACGTATATCAATTATGCATGTATATAGCCTAACCGACTAATGCAACAATTTGTATATGAATACCCCGTAAAAACCCTTTTGTATGTATGCAATGTTTGAAAACGGTTATAGTCCAGCAAAAACATTTTGACCTGGTTCTCTATAACCTTGGCTCTTGATACCAATCTGTAACACCCCCAAAATGGGTCGCAGCGGAATAAGGATCCGGGGCGTGTTACTTCAAGATCAACAGCACAAGATATATATAAGAACGACACAAAAGTCGTTTAAATTGATACATTGGATTTAATTATAAGACATAATACAAAAGCATAAAGCTTTACTTGTTCCTTGTTTAATATTACAAAAGACAACAATACATTTCCCAAAATATGATGCACATAAGTCTTTAAGTGTGCAATCCAAAATGTAATCCAATGCATCCTTGGCACCTCGTGCCTATTGACCTCCTGAAAATATTGCTTAAAACGTCAACAAAAATGTTGGTGAATTCATAGGTTTATGTATTTAAATTATGCAGGACCGCAAGACTTTCCCGTGATGTTACAACATATGCCAACAATCACAAAACCAGATTACTGTTGCACTAAGCTCATGACACTGAAGCTCAACCTATATTTGCTATTTTAGCAGTTATTTTGCCCGTACAGATGTTGTAACCCGCAACATCCAAGTCCGACATGGTCAACGTTCGTTCCCGGTGATAGCTAATCACCCAAACGGGGAGGTTAATCCCAATAGATCTATTTATAACATTCGCGCTCACATAATGCAATTAACAACTACATCTATGCAATTGACAGTTCATGATAATGGGCTCAGGAGGGTTATCGCTACTTAGGCAAACACATAATCAATATATTTAAAACACTTGCGTCCAATTTATAAAACAAAGCATGTTCTCACCCCGAATAATAATAAATCAGTAAAAACTGTAAAAGTGGGGCTATGAACTCACCTTGAGTACAGATAGTCCAAATAATCACAGATAAAACGTCACGCAAGACGATAGATGCAACCTATTTAAATTAAGGTCGTATAAGTACTGAGTACTTTAATTAATAACATTGAATATAATCTTATAGTTGTTACATCGTACTATCGTTCGGGCTATCATAATTAAAGAGGTCATGACATGACGTACGAGGAGTTAGGACACTTTAAATCGTAAATCCAACAACTCGTCGATACGCCATCCGAAGAGGCCTCATTATGAAACTCCCTAGTATTATAGCACTTTGATAACCACTCAATATTCTATATAGCATAATCACCGACTAATCGTTTTAGTAAAATAATATTTATAAAGTGAAAACGTTTATAAATATACTTTTCGTAAAAATGACCTAATTTGGTCGTTTTAAGCCCGTTGCTCGCGTTTCTTACGTCCACGTCTTCGTAGTAAGACGAGTGATCAAAATATTACATTTTCAAGTTTTTGATATTCTGCGATGAATAGTGTTTTTACTATATATTTCATTTTCAAGTTTTAAAGAATCTATATGAATAGTAAAATTACTGTTCACAGACAGCTCGATGTCATTTAGCTTTAATTAGCGAAACTGTAACGTAATAACTTATTCGTGTTTAATCCTGGATTTTTGTGAGTCCTTGAGAACGTTTTTGTTATTAAAAAAAAGGTATTATCTTTATAAAGTTAATCCCGCTAGATGAATAGTACGTTTTTACTATTCATAGTTTAAAAATTACTTTTATAAACTTTAATTATCGAAAACGGATCGCAGTTATATCGTTATAGTATCCGTTTTTTTAGCGATTCTTTCAGTACGATCTCGTAATTAAAAAGTTAACCATAATTTAGAAGTTTTTAAAAATAAAAGTTGCTGTAATAAAAGTAACTTTTAATAAAAATAGTTTTATAAAAGATTTATAGTCGTAAAACTCGTTTTTTAACGTAATCTTTTTCGTTATAGATCGGTTTTTTTTATTTCGAGTTTCCTATCATTATGCAATCGTCCATGAGGCTATTATTTTTATAAATATACATCACCTACTGTCTAAAATTCCAATTTAGACAGAACCCCTAAGTATTCATGATGTTGTTCTTTTATAAACCTTGTTTTTATGTATTATTAACTTAGTATTTACTATAAAACTTTTAAAAACCAGTTTGTACACTTTGAACTTAGAATAAAGTCCAATATCAACCCTATCCTTGTAAATTTCATAGATCAAGTTCAACCCTTTTACTTACCATATTTTCAGTATGAGAAGATTAATAAAACGATAAAACACCTAATTAGTACCTAACATTTTTTATACTTTATCCATAGGTTAACAATACTTTTATTTTTACTTTTTTCCTATGATATAGAGGACATTATGACATAAAATAATTGCATATAATCATAATCATAAAATAATAACTACATTTTGAACAGTATTAGAAAGTCATTAGTGGTGATTATGGCTATATTTAACATGTAACACATAAAATCATAAGAAATAAAAGTATAAAGATATTAGGAAAACCTTAGTAATGATGTAAGAGATGAGAAATAAGTTCTAAACCCGTGTTTAGATTCAAAACCAAGCTTTCAAGCTTATAACCCTAGATTAGGTTTCCAAAACCCTAATCTTTCCTTTTTCTTCTTATTCCTTGCAAATGATGAACCAATGCTTGCAAACACCTTAGAATACCTTAAGTATGTTGTGTAAAGGGTTGTATAATCTTAGAAAATCAAACTATGGATTATGTTTGGTGGCTCATTTGTGCCGTGAGCTAGAGAGTGAATAAAGGGAGAGTTTTGGTGATTTATGGTTAAGTATATAAGAAAGAAAGAGTGCATGCATGCATGGGTATTTATAGTCAAAATATCTAGCTAACTTAACCATGGTTACTTTCTAACCCTAGGTTAAGTTTTAGACATGGCCCCAAGTTGATAAAAGGTTGTACAGAGTACTTTTATTAAATATCTAGATATTATTTACAACTTGAAAAGTCTTGGTCTCATCTTATAAATTTCGGCAATATATATATAAGATGTAATTTTTGATTATTTTTATGTATTGGTTATAAACGTAGGGTATTCGTTTAGGCGTAGTTAGTTTTAGAGCTTCCGGTATGCCTAAACGCATTTTTTAAATTACAAACGTAAAGCAAGTTTTATACGTAGCCAATATAAATAAGAATGAACAAAGTTTTAAATTATCCTCATAATAATCATATAACACATGCTGATATAACCTTTTAATCGTTAATGATGCCCGTTTACAATTGTTTGATCATTCATTTACGCGATTTAACTTAGGTTTACCGGTTTAAGAGTAAATGCCGTAAACCCTAAAAATAAATTGTGAATTCAAATGTCATACAATGACCTAAAACACGGAGGTGTTATACATTCAGTAAATTGTTTGTATGGAGCTAGGCACTTTAAATCTAAACCCAACACTCAGTCCAGAACGTAATACCAAGATTAAATCCCCTTAATATGAAGCTCCCTAGTATTTGTGGTACGATATAGATTCGGGACAAAAAAATATTTTAAAAAAGCACATCGATGATAATTAATATAATTGAGTTTTATAACATAATCGGTTTAAAAAAGAAAGCGTTTGGCTCAATAAGCAGGAAATGATAGATCACAACAAGCATGTAATTGTAAAGTATTTTCTTATAAGGTTTTGAACTACATTTTTACACTTTTTTTTCCAATAAAATGTTACATATTTAGAGCCCTTAAGACGTGAAAAATGTAAAATATAACCCTTAGAGTTTTCACTTCTGACAATTTGGTCCTTCTAGTTTAAAAGATTACAAAGTAAAACATTACTGTTGGAAAAGTGACATAATAGACCCTTATAGTTATAACTTATAAATATGTCAGAAACAATCCTTATAGTTTATAATTTTAAGAAAGTTACGATATATACCCTTATGCATGAAAAACGTTTCGTTTTTAGTCCAAAATCCATAATAATGATATTTTTCAATATAGAAAGTAATTTGCAGGGTATGGCTTATTAATATAAGCTAGGGGTGTTCAAAAAAAAACCTCAGTGCAACCGATGAACCAACCGAAGGTGCCGAACCGCTACAAATTCCGAAACGATAAGAAAACCTAAAACCACAAGAAACTAAACCGAAAAAAACCGAAAACCGAAAAAAACCCGCTTATAATGGTTCGTTTTGGTGTTTAGTGTGTACATTTAGATACCGCGTTTTGTTGTTTTAACCGAACCGATACCGAGCAATTAGACATGATTATTTTCTAACCAATATTCAAATAATTGTAAAGTATTAACCGATTATTGCAATACTTTTATTGTATACTGGAATTTTTTCACATCGTAAAGTAAACATGAGAGTAAAAATCTATTCGTAAAAGTAGATTAGTGTTGAGTCGGAATGCTGCATAGGCGCCTGCGGGGGAATTAATATTAGATTGAGTGAGTATAGCAATGGGGGAGGCGGTTAGTTAGAGCGGGAGGTAATATTTGGAAATCAAGTTGATTTGTTCTAGAATGGAAAGAGAGCAGTAAGTTAGGAGTAATATGACTGTAGATAGAGAATGACCACAGAGCGGGGCGCGTTACACTGGTTGGAATCATTGTCGTTATTTATGTATTGCTAATATATCATTTACACATTAATTTTACTAGTATACTAATCTGATTACTTTCTTTTTATTCTACATATTTACGATCTCATTCTGCGGACACTTCTTTATTATAATTTCGATCAATAATATAGAGTGAAAGAGTCTGATCTTACATTATCGCGAGTTTTTTTGTTTTGATACACCATCGTAATAAGTAGGTAAACCGCTCACATATTAAAGGTAAATAATAAAAAAATATAGAAACTATGATACGCAGGCGTACACTCATAACATATATTCACAGGAATTACAACCAGCTGAACTAAGTCACGATCCGAGATTCAGATCGGCCAGACGAGATAATAAAAATAAAGTAAAAAATTAAATATACACACCTAACAACAAATAAGTAATAAACACGATCTAACAGCAGACGGATAGTTTAAATCTTCCAACTTAACCAGACCACCGCCCAAATGAACACCCTAATATAAGCTAAAATAAGAAGGTTTAATGTAACGGTTAATTAAAGTTATGTCTTATAAGGTTTTGAACACATTTTTACACTTTTTCAAATTGTTACATTTTAGACCCTTAAGAATGAAAAAAGGTAAAATATATCCTTGGAGTTTTCACTTTTACAAGTTTGGTCCTTCTAGTTTAAAAGAAGTACAAAGTAATCCTTGTACTTTGGAAAGTGAAATAATAGACCCCTATAGTTATAACTTTAATAAAATGACATTTTCAGTCCCTTTAGTTATAAGTTTCAGAAAGTTACGATATATACCCTTTTGCATGAAAAATGTATCGTTTTTAGTTAAAAATCCATAATAATGATATTTTTCAATATGAAAAATAATTTGCAGGTTATAGCTTATTAATATAAGCTAAAATATGAAGATTTAACGCAACAAAAGTTTAAAATAACAATTCGTTAAGCTAGAAATCAAAAGGGGTCAAATTAGGGTTTTAAAACGAAAACGCGTAGGTTTTTAATTCAAATCTTATCAAGACTTAATAAAGTGGTTATATTATCATTAAATAATCTTATTAGAATATATTTTAACAACATTATACAAGTTTAGCTTATAGATTACATTAAAACATGAAATTAGGGTTTCGTGGGTTCGTTTTGGATCAAAACCTTATAACGAGTTGATTTTGAGTTCAAAGCTTTTAACAAGTGTATATTTATGATCATATGAACATTATAAGAGTATTGAAACAGAATGTGAGCTTATAGAACCTGAATTGAGCTTATGGATTCAAAAATTGGTCAAAATGGGTGATTTAGTACTCGTACGCCTAGAATAACAACTCCGGGGCTTCAAGACTTCATTTTTCTTGGTTCTTGGCTTTTATTCTGAGCTTAGGGACTTCATTTGATCTTCTATTACTGCTATGTAAGTGTTATAATTCCATTTGTGGGTAAGATATGAGATGTGGTGATGAAATGAAAGGTATGCTTGGTTCGACTATTTATAGGGGAGAAAACCCTTGTTGGCCAAGTTTTCTTGATAGATAAGGATTATGAGCTGTAGATGGTGACTAAGGGATGATATGTGATGAGTATGGTGAGCTAGAATAGTAGCTAGGAAGTGTTGGAAGGTTTTTAGGGGTGTTTGGGTGTCACGGCTAGAAAAGGGACAACAAGGAGGTGATTTGTCTTGCTTGGTGGCCAAGGGTTGTGATAGAGGTGCTTGTAAGCTGATTGGTGATGTCATGGTGTGGTCATGGAGGTGCTTGGTTGGTTGCTTGTGTTAAAAATGGGTAAAAATGGTCATAAAGGTGTATCGGGTTGGATTAGGGCTCGTTTAAGGTTTTTAGGTTTTAATTTTGAGTTAGGGATAGGGTTTAGGATAGATTAAGGTTTAGGATTAGTGTTAGGATTATGGTTTAGTGTTTAGGATTAGTGTTTAGGGCTTGGGATTAAGTTTTAGGGATTAATTTTAAGGTTAAAGTGAAATTAGGGTTTAGGATTTAGGGTTTTTAAAATGTTTATGAGAGCTTAGGAGTAGAGTAATTAGGGTTTACATGTTGTATATTGAGTGTAGTAGCTTGTACAAAAGTGGTGGTAAAGAAACTAGAATGAAAACGGTGGTAAAACGGCTATTTTGGGAGTTATGCTTAATGACTTGTACATTGTGCTTTTAAGGACTTGTACATTGATTTGGAAGGAGTTTATATTTCAAATGTTGTCTATTGATACTTGTACAAATGCTTTGAATACTTGTACATTGATTCTATATGTATATATATTACATATAATTAGGGTTTTGATATAAACGTTTAACGTTTAAAGCTTGTTTTGATATAACGTTGTTAAATGAATTACGTTTTTGGTAAAAATAATATTAGGGCA
>BQNB010046279.1:0-43794 GCA_026074375.1 Tanacetum coccineum | reverse complement strand
TCTTTAAAAGTTCAAGTATGTGAATTAAGCCCTTGAGAGTTAATGGTCCAAAGTTGGTCAAAGAATAGCAAGTCTCAACGAAGAAAACCAAGAATGTTTGACAAATCTCAATGGACAAATCGCAGTCTTTGTAACTTAGACAAAACGCAATAAGAGCAAAACGCAGTCAACATGAGACAAAACGCAATGAGAACAAAACGCAGCCTTTACTAGCAAAACTCAATGGTCAAATCGCAGTTGACTTAGACAAAACGCAAGTCTTGAAAAATTTTGGCAGCATAACGTTTAGATGTGCTAAGTAAAAGGTCTTTAATGATTAAAACGCAACACCAAAATGTAGTGAGAGGCAAAACGCAATGAGGAGACAAATCGCAGTACCAAAACGCAAGATTTGAAGACAAACCGCAGGGCTTCAGGACAAAACGCAACGTCACTTTCAAGCTAGTACACAAGTCACTTTCACCCAGTTTTGTCCCTATTCCACCAATGGTAAACAAACAAAACGCAAGGCTTAGATCTAGGCAAAACGCAACGAAGATTTTCCCAATTTGACACAAACCGCAACCAATAATTTCCTACTTTACACAAACCGCAACAAAGAAGATTTCTTCAATCTTCCACATAACCCACCAAATAAGTTGTAGAACACCAAGAAATAATGCAAGAGATTGTTCTAAACACGAAAGTACACGACTTTTCGAATCTAACCATAAACAAAGCCACAATTGTTGATTTTTTTTTCAAAATTTTCGAACAAAAAAAAACAACAAAGAAAGTCTATGTTTGATTCTTGAAAAAGGCACGTTTAAGCTATGAATAAGCTAGGAAGCTTGAGCTTAACACCACCTAAGAACCAATAAGCCCCAAAAAAATTTGAGCCTCAAAATCGTGGTTTTTAAACAAAAAACAAGTACAATTTAGAAGATAATAAAGCTCGAAATTTATGCACCCAATAAACTAGAACAACCACTAGGTAACTTGGTGCTCTGATACAACATGTTAGCTTATCAATTCACACACAAACACACGAATTTGCAAGAGAAAAACTAGAGAGAGAGAGAGATTGTAGAGAGAGAAATAAACAAAGAAAATGGGTCAAGGGTTCGAGCCTTGCTCACCCTTGACTTCCTAATTTCTCTAGTTTTTTTTATTTTTGAAATTTACTTTTTGGAAAAGCTTTATACAACTAAAATAAGAACTTTTTGTGAAAGGGCTTTTTATAAAAACTTAAAATAAGCTAGAAATAAGCAATTAAGGTTGACAGTTAAGGCTTTTTAACACTAAGTGACAATATAGCTAACTGTTTTGCTTTTTTAGACCAAATAAGCACTCACAGAAACAAATAAGCTCCAAACAAATGATACCTTAACCCTAATAAGCACTTACAAACAAAAATAACAAAGAAATTAAGCAGAAAGGCACTAAAAAGCAATAAGACAGATTGCATAAGAAAAACAGTTTAAAAAGGCTAACAAGCTACTTTTAAGCTAATTTTTAAAAGCCTTAAGCTATCCTTATGGCTTAATGACTTATATGCAAGTCAAGCTTATCTTATAAGCTACAAGAATCAGCAAAGAAAAAGCATTTTGAAACACATATAAGCCATGAAAAAGCTGTTTTAAGCAGATTGCAAACTTTTTGGTTTTTTTTAAAAAGACAAATGAGCTTTTTGCAGACCTAAAAATACAAATTAAGCTTAAACATATTAAATTCATACTACAAACTACTTATGCAAGAAATTTCAAAAGGTAAAACTAACATTAACCTATCTGAATTTGCAATTGAAAAATGGAATTTTAAAAATTTTAAAACTCTAAGTAGACTTGACAGATTGTATACCAAATGCACAAGACTTAAGCCTACTTAACCAAGGTTTTCTTACTGCAATTAAACACAAAATGGAACATAAACCAAACTTCAAAAAATCTTTTTGAACAACAATCCAATATAAACAGTTTTAAAAACTTTCAATACCACAGATTCTAAGTACTTGTATAAAACACCTTAAAACTTGTTTTTAATCTTTAAAAACTTTTTAAAACAGACTAAATCCACTTAAAAGCACTTGTTAAAGTTGGCTCACTGACCCAAAATAGTTTTAAACCAATTTTTACCCATTTTAACTTCTTAACCCAAACACTCCTTTAAGTATCTCATATCCATTTTAAGCTTGGTTTTCAAAGATTTAAGCAAAGTTCTTTAAAGACAGATGGTTGACAATGAACAATACGCAATATTAAGTAATAGGAACTCAGAAATAAGCACTTGAAATAAGTAAACAAGATAACCAGTACTAACTGAATATAACTAACCGTTTTAACTCAAATCATAAACAAAGGAAATTTAAACTACAAGACATCATAAATAAGAAACAAACATTAATAATAAGCATAAATAAGCAGAAAATAAGCAGTGAATAAGCTAACAGTAAATAAGCAAAAACTGGAAAAATGAAAACTTACAATGCCCTTTGCTTAAACAAGGGATTAAATGCTTTTAGAGCTTATCTACAAAGATCAAGCTAGTCAAAGACAAGCTAGTAAAAGCAATAAGCCCTTCCCTTTCTGACTTATCTTCCCAAAAGAGCTTTTGAGTGCTTTTTGAGTGAAAAAGACTTATGCTATATAAACTATGGAAAAGTTTATATAGCTTAAGTTAAACAACTTAAATGACAAGAAAAAGAGATTAAGAAAGCTTAACAAACATTTTTTAAACCATAAATTGCATTAATCTTAAAAACAGAATTTAGCATAAAAACTTAAATTTCATTAACTTAAAAACAAGAGTACAAGGCTTTTTAAAAAAGTACAATAAGCTGAAAATAAACTAGGTTAAGCTAAAAACTAGATGACTTCAAAGGCTTACAAGGTCCTTATTTATAGAAAAATCTTCGTCTTGGGTCTTGGCCTTGTGCTTCTTCTGTGAGTGAAATGAGAGGTGTGTTTCGTGTGTGAGTGACTTTAAAATCTCATCCAAGCAATCCAATTTGCTTGGTCTCCAAGGGGGATGATCATAGCCCTTGATTTTTGTCTTCAAGTCTTCAACGAATCAAAAATTAAGGGATTGCCAAGGTGTAATTGAAGGTTTGTGAAGTGGGGTTGAGTTGTGAGAGTGATGTGTTTGTCAATGGGGTGCAGTGGTCGAGGTGAAAATGACAAGGATGAGTGAATAGTAGTTATGGCGGGAAAAGTTTAATTTGGGTGCACAGGGTAACGGGGTTAAGGGCTAGGGACTAATGGTGTAATGAAAAGGGACACACTATGTTAGTCCCTAAGGACTAACGGTGCAAACCAAGTTTACGGGTGTTATAGTTAACGGGTAATGGGCTTAGGATTGGGCCGGGTTATGATTTATTAGGTTTTGGACTTTTAAATCTTATCTTCAATATGTAATGGGCTGAACCGGCGCATTAGATGGGTACGGGTTTGCCCATTTAATATTTCTTCGGTTTTGGCTTCGTCTTTGACTTGTTGACTTTGAGTTTGACTTTGACCTGTTAATTTTGACTTTTTGACTTTTCACGCTCTTTCCAATCCCATGCTCGGTTTTGTCGGTTTTGGCTTTGTTTTTGTCATTTAGTGAATATCCGTTACATGCACAATATTCAAAGCAAAACAAACATATATTTGGCATTTTATGTCCGTTTTTGGTCATTCAAGCTCATTTTTATAGGTAAAAGGTATGTGTAATTAAGTACATACCAAAATCCCCTATACTAAACTATTATCGGTCTCACACAACAGCAAAGAATCAGGCGAACCAATGCAAAGTACACACTTTAGAAAACTAAGAATCCAATCCCCCTCGATTAAGTTTACACAAAAGTAGCTAAGTGTTCGTCGAAGGGAATTAAAAAATCATTAGCTTTGAAAAGCCCCATTTTGACAATTTTTAAATATTTTCACTTATTACCACACATATTTTTGTATTTTTCCTTTTTCTCATTTTTTAAGCAACTAACTAAAATGTTTGGACATTCATTATTTTTATAACTTTTAGGGTCACAAAACAAGAAGTACTTTAATCCTAAAATGCCTAAAAAAGGATATATTCATCGTTCATATGAAGCGACTTATCACAGCGTCGCCAAACTAGCTAAAAATGAAATCAAACGTACATACAAGCTAAGATGCTAACACTACTCATACTTGTACCTTGTGAAACTTTTCATTCCCCATAATTATTATATCTTAGGTGAATGTGCTTATTTTGAACTTTAACCATAGATCAAACGTTTTGCAAAATTTCTATGCTTCACGTTCCACCCAAAAGTAATGAGTTTGAAGGTGATATCATCCCATGTAGCGACTTTCGTCTTGGCACATCCCAACCTTGCGGCTAAGTGACCAGGCTTTTGACACCCCACAGAGACTAGTATCAGGACTCACGGACCTTCAGTTTCGAAACCCTTGCATTTCCCGTTTATACATAAAATCACAACTTAAAACGAAATAGTCTTAGTTCAAAAGCATATTTAAATTTAAGAAAAAGAGATTTTCCCTATATTTATTAAATCAAATATATTACACTTAATATAATTATACATCCTTTAAACTAAGGAAATCCTCGACCTTTTAGAAGGGCTGCAACATCGGTTGTGAGCTGGCAAGATGCAACAAAACCTGTATTAGTCGTTCAGTATAATTACTATGTGCCTTATTTAGAAGACTGCAGCATCATTTATGAGCCGGCAAGATGCAGTAAACTTTTATTAGCCCACAGTTTTTATTATTATTATTTTTACCTCATTTTTCATTTTTTAACACTTTATATTACCATGATATAGAGAAAATTTCTTTTTATAAAATTTAAGTATAAATTTGAACTAAGACTAAAATTATTGATATCGACCATACTTCAAAAATCATTGATATAAGTTTAATTTTCGAAGAGAGCACGTATTATTAGTCTGGTTAGAAGCTTGAGAGAGAGAAAAGCCACAAACAACACTTATTGAGCTCTTAAATATTATCCAACTAATCCTTGTTTTAGCATCTAACTCATAATTAACTCCTGTCATTACTCATTCCTTCACAAATTAAAATCATTTAATAAAAAGATTCGCGAATGCTTTAGTCCTATAAGTTAAGAGGGACACAGCTAGAGCTCAACACGCTCGATCGAGTCAAATTTACTGATTCCACCCCAGCAGGAAAGTTCAAAACTATGACAAAACACTTATATTATTTAGCATTTTAATTTCGCATAAAAACACAAATATTTTTTTTTAAAAATTTTTGGTGCAAAAAACGGGATTACGATGAAAACACCAGACTGGCAGCAACAATCCAAAATCGATAGAATCCCCACCATACTAAACAAATTGTCCTCAATGTTTTAAGAAGGGTCTCTACGTAAATCTAAAGCCGTTTATTAAGTGTGCTTAAAGATAAACGTTAGTCGATAAGATTGGGATATTTGATTCCTATAATGAAGCCGAGGAAGTAAAGCTCGAGTGAACGATGGACAAAACCACGAGCACGAGAGGCTTCATAATCCAGGGTAATCCTGGACATACAACACAAAACACGAAACACGAAAAAGGAAAAGGCGAGCCTCCTTACATCACACTTATTCATTACTACCATTTATAATTATAAATAGGTATAAGCAGGGTGCCACCCCAACGGAAGAGCTTGTTTAAAGGTACACTAAGCTGACTGCCTCCCCCGAATTGAGTTGTTCATCAAAAAGGGATAAAAATGGAGACATGGAACATCCAAAACACGAATGTCCTCTCCATAAGAGCAAGGAAAAATCTCCATCGGGCTTTCAAAAATATTAATGAATTTGAAAGCTTTAGAGTCCCGATGAGATAATTCCGGTAGCAGCGAATGAACTCCTTTAGAAATGAGAATCCCGGGGTTGAAAACTTTTTCCTTATTTTTGAATGAAAATGAGAGTAAAGTTCAGGACCCAGGAATTTCTATGTGGAAAGGAAGTTCCATTAATCAGAAAAAAGGAGGATTATAATCCTCAAGAATTAAAGAAGCATTAGATGAGGATATCTTCTTTACATTCTTAACCGGTGTTACTCGATTGGTGACTTCATAAAGGTTATCATGAACGAGTATACCCTGATTGAATACTTTGTCCTCATTATCGGTTGAAGTCAAAGTCTCAACCTTGGAAAAATCCTCATAGAGAACCGAGTCACTCTCGAGGAAATGAGGAAGGAAACTACTTGATCCAGTAGAATCAAGTTCATCAACCAAGAGTTTAGAAACTTTGATTTTATTTTCCTTGGAGTCAAATGGATCATCATAAAATATTTTCCCCATTCATCATTATCGGTCTTGAGATCAAAAAGATCATCATCGACATCATCATATCTTGGGTGAGATGAATTATCAAGAGTATGTTCATCGTGAAACATCCTCGGAATTGTTATAAATATGAACGTTATTAGGATAATATAATAGATCACGGTTAAGCAAATATTCGATCTCTCTAATAACGTCTTCCAGAGTCATGTCATCATTTCCCGATGGAAATGACTCAATAAGAGCGAGTTCATCGGCGAACTCCTCAAGAGAATAATTCACTAGTCCTTCTGATTTGTGAGACTAGAGAAGAGAAGTGGAACTAAACCACTTTAATGGAATTGACATTGAGGAGAGGGAGGGAGATCCTTGGTAGAATCAAGATTTAGCAATTTCTCAATTAGAACAATTTCTCCCTTTGAATCAAAGATATCATCTTTAACTTTCGGTGAAGTTAAATCGGAAGTGAGTGTGTCGGGTTCCAAAGAAAAAGTGGGATTTCCACTCAGATGATTTTTTATTTTCTCATTTGCGAACAAGTCTTCAAGATATCTTCAAAATGAAATATTGTAAATATCAATCATGTTGATTGATTCTCTTTGATGTTTATTAGAATAACTTGAAGTGCCATGTTTCATATTCAAGATTAATCTTTCATCACCGTCATAGAGAATCAATTCTTCTCCGTGCATGTCAATCAAAGCACGAGCGGTCCTCAAGAAAGGTCTTCCCAAGATAAGGGGAACTCGAGGAATCGAGTTCAAAATGACTGACGATGAAATAGGCAAGAAGTGAACCTTCCTACCTGGAACAAACACATCCCTTTGGCAATTCTAATTCAAGTGTCCTTCAGGTGGATATAATCCGGGTAAAAACATAACTTTTCGAAACCGAAGTGGCAGTCAAGTTGATACTGGCACTAGATCTGCTAAGGCCTTGCAATTGAAGCTCACTAAAACTACACGAAATGAGAAATTTCCCAGGGTCTCCAAGTTTCTCGGGTAACTTCTTAAGGATAACCGCTGAGCAATTTTCATTGAGGGGTGTATTTGCCAGTTCTAAAAGTTTCTCCTTTTTGTAAAGGAAAGCTTTAAGCATTTTCTGGTACTTCAGAATTAGAATTAATGCATCAGCAAGAGAGATATTAATGTGAAGTTGTTTGAACATTTGCCAAAACTTATGAATTTTATTTCTCATCTTGTCTTGCATATTTTCACTTGACATCCTTGAAGGATAAGGGATATTGGGGTGAAAAGGATCCTTTTTTGGCATCTCATAAAACTTTTGTGAAGGAGCTTGAGGTTTTTAGACAAGGGGAGGTGGGACCTTAATGGTATACTCAACGAGTTCCAGGTCCGTTAACGTCTCATCTGTTCGTTCATCCTCCTTCGGATTAATGAATGGATGAGGCATTAGAACGGAAGGTCCATCTAAAACAATACCACTTCGGGTGATGATGGCTTTCAATTCACCTTTCGGGTTAGCAATGGTGTTGCTAGGGAGTGATCCCGAACCCGAAAAAGAAGCGGTGTTGATTTGAAAGAAACTAGCCATCATGTTCTTAATGTCATTTGTTAATTCATTTTTGAAAGTGTTATTTTGATTCTGCATTATAGACTGCATTTCACTTCTTAATTCTGATTTCAAATTACTGATATGATTTCTTATAGCTTGCCAACTAGCCTCATTTATTTTCTTAAATTTCTCTAAGTCACTCGGAGTGGCAACTTGAGTTTGTTGAATCGGAGCTTTATAAAGACGTAATTTCCCTTATAGTTAGTTATTTCATCAATTCTATATCTGGTTAAACTTTGATTTTTGACACATTCGTTGAGCAAAACCTGTGGGGCCGAAATTGATTGCTACACTGAGGACGATAACTGCTGGTATTTCCCTAATAGTAGTTTACTACGGCTGCAATAACCTATCCCTGAATATTGTCCTGATAAACCTAAAATATGTTGTCCGACGGTGGCAGGACAACTGTCGTAAGAATGAGCACCGCCACAATAACACAAGATTCCTCAACACTTTTAACGGAACTGGAGCTGGGGTTACTTGATCTTGTTTAAACACCCGTGTCAATTGGCATAGTTACGACACTATCTACACACAGGCTATCTCTAAAGATTGACATTACTTGCTTTCCACTTGAGAAACAATTGGGTTTGTTTCTTAATTACGACTTTTTGAATTGTTATTCAATAATTTCAACACATCTTAGCACTTCATTCTAAAACATTGCCACCGGCGGCAGAATTCAAAGAATCTTGATCGGATGGGTTTAAACCATTATAGACGGTATCAAGTTGATGCAATTCGGTAAAACCGTGATGTGGGCATGCTTAAAGGAGATCCTTAAAACGGTCCTATGCCTCATAAAATGATTCATCAAAACGTTGTTGAAAATTTGAAATTTCATTCTGGAGATTTGTTGTTTTTGAGGGAGGAAAGAAATGGTTAATAAACTGGGAAACAAGATCATCCCAAGTGAGAATAGAATGAGAAGGTTCTTTGTCGAGCCAAATTCGGGCTGGACCATCGATAGAAAATGGAAAAAGCATAAGCTTAATCGAGGACTCGGGCACATCTTTGTACTTCAACGTAGAAGTAATCTTGTTAAAATATCCAATATGAGCATGAGGATCTTCTTTCTCAAAACCGAAGAATTATTTTGATGTTACAAGATTGATTAGACTATGCTTGAGATCGAAATGCTCAGCGGGATTGGGTGGTACTACGATTGCCTCAGCATAACCCTCGATGGGTGGACGGATTAATTCCGCCATAGTACATTGATCGGCCATCGTAACTACGGGAGTCTCTACAAGAGCAAACGGTTCGACTCTTTGTATAGAACGTCTACGATTATGACATTTCGGAATCGTAGAAGTAGGATTCGTAGAAGGTTCACCAACGAATTTTGACGAATAACGAGTTTGCATACACTAAGAACAAAATAAGAGAAAATAAAAAAGGGAAAAATATTTTTGTAACCGATAATCAAACGAGTGTACGGTAGCTCTCAAGAAAACGCACAAAGAAGCGGAGGAGCGGGTAAGCTCGAAGCTATTAAAAACCTTCTCCTTTCGGGTCGAAGTTCGTAGGATCGTCCATAAAACACCCTATGCCACTCCTTAATTGTTCAATCTAAAGGTGAGCTGAATTCACAAGTGACACAACGATCGTTGTTGTTGGTTTTTCAAAAAAAAAATTGGAATTTTTTATTACTTGATATTCACAGAAATTTAGAAAATAAAATATTTTTGTATTTATGATTTTTATAAAAAGAAAAATATTCACAATTGAAAACGATAATGCACGAGGAAGGTCTCAAAACACTAAAACACATAACGGGCACACACTTCCCTCGGCAGACGGGCGCCAAAAATTGGTTTCGAAAATTCCTTACTATATATATATATATATATAATATATGTAAATATATAATAAGCATTCCCAAAATATCAATTAATAAGAGAGATTAAGTATTCCAAGAAGCTTTTAAGAAAATATTTACTTTTATCCAAAGTAAAATCGCAAAAACCTTCCCGGGTCGTTTCCCGACGAGACGTGAATTGAGAATCGTGATTAAGTTCGTGATCACGTGATTGAATGATTCAATGATCTTTTGATTTGGATTCTAATTCTACAAATAACATGCAAAAACAAGTAAAAGCAAGCTAAAAATGAAAGTAATTAAAGATTTAAACTAAAAACGATAACGGGAATCAAAACCCGTGCTTTAAAAACACTAAATCTGCACCAAATTTAACCCGATCAAATGAAAATTTAATGTTTTACATGCCTAAAAGATAAAAGGAAAATTTTCTAAAAAAGATTATATTTTTTAAACTTTTTATATCAATTATAATTAAAAATTGATTTAGTCAAATTAAAAAAGATTAAAAAAATACTACTATTTTTAAAAAATATGAAAAAAGTACTTTGAGTTAGAGCTAATCCTAATAAAGAATAAAATAGGGTGAACAACTTAAGGGAATAAGCTGTTAATAGGCAAAAAGGGCTGAATGCTTAAATGGGCAAAAAAGGGTTAAATAATAAATGTTGCAAAGCTATAACGGAAAAGACCCAAGGGCAGTGTGGTAGCAGAGAGTGGTGTTAAAACTAGGTTGAGGTTGGTTGAGGTCAAGGGTTCGAGCCTAGCTCACCCTTGACTTCCCACTTTCCTTAGGTTTTTTATTTTTGAAATTTACTTTTTGGAAAAGCTTTATACAACTAAAATAAGAACTTTTTGTGAAAGAGCTTTTTATAACAACTTAAAATAAGCTAGAAATAAGCAATTAAGGTTTGAACAAGTTAAGGCTTTTTTTAACACTAAGTTGACAATATAGCTAATTGGGTTGTTTTATTTGTTTTGATTTTTTAGACCAAATAAGCACTCACATAAACAAATAAGCTCAAAACAAATGTTAGCTTATCAATTCACACACAAACACACGAATTTGCAAGAGAAAAAGTAGAGAGAGAGATTGTAGAGAGAGAAATAAACAAAGAAAATGGTTACTTCAATAAGAGAGAAAAATGGAGCAACACCCTCTCCACACTTGGAAAGGGCTTTATATAGTTATGTACATAGGCTAGCCTTGGGTTTAAGTGGGCTTCCAAGGCAAGGTTTGATCTCTAATGGGCTTAAAGCCCGTAACTAGGCCCAATTAGCATTATAGAATTCTCGGGAATATACACTAGGCTATTACAAGGTTCGGGAGTCTTAATGACCATCACTTATCAAAATACTAGGTCTAACAATCTCCCCCTAAGGGGTGGTTATTGCATAAGGCTTCATTCACGTCTTGTTTTAGTTGTTCGTTCTTATAGTCCCTTGGAATCCTTCCGTTGTCTTGGGAATTCTTTGAAGTTCCTTTTGCATAGCTTGTGATCGTGATCTTGATCTTTAACTTGTTATGCTTTGACAAAATACTGATATCGTGGTTTTTGGCCTAGATTTGTCTTAACTTTTGAGATCTCTAAATCTTTATATCCTTGAAATCTTATGCGCTGACATCTTGTGTCGTCACCCTCATGCTCAAGGTCTTGAAAGCTTGCTAACAATCTCCCTCAACATTATTTTGGCTTGATTACTAGAACTTCATAAGTAATCTTGACAATGATATTCTTTTGAGGAAGTGCTTATACATCAGAGATTGCGGAAGACTTAGAAGCATGTACTTGAGCTTTCATCATGAATTAATATTTATCGATTGAGCATGAGGAGGTGAATCTTGACTCAGCTAGAATGATGTTGTAATGCCATCACTTATACCTGAAAATTAATGTTAGTGATAAACAGCAGATATAGATCTAATTGCTTTGTCAGTCGTCATAAGTTCAGTTACATTAACGCCCGTTCCGGCGAGACCGTATTACAGTATGAATACTGTATCTCTGAATCAGTATGTTCAATTTTAAAGAGAACTCTTGACTCGGTTGTCAGCTCAAGAGGGTTGGATCCTCTAACGCGATTGTTTAGATTACCAGTACTTGCTTGTTCTCAGTATCGGAGCGTCCCTTCAAAGCAGACAACAACGGTAAAGAGAGTGAATCAGTTAGTTACTTTCTGACTCCATTGAGTCGTCAATTCAATTACTGGACCATTATTGATATCCAGATGACACACAGTTTGATTCATAAAGAATCCTCCGGCAAGCCACCTACCAAGAGCTGTTTGATGTTGGGCTCAAGAAGAATTCCATCGTCACATGGTGACTACTAGAAGAGTATCACTCAGATGTTTCTGCAATTATCACAAGGATAATAGCGAAGGACTCTTGATACAACTTGTGAACTGGATGATGTACAACAAGTGTCCTGTTATGGATGTGTCCCCTAATGAGATATAGATTGATCTCGATGGCTATAGACTTTATAAGTGCGCATTTGTTATTTGGTAATCGGAGGCTAGAGCGAACTGCTGCCTTTTCAATATCAGCGACCTTAGAATGAGAAAGCCCATAACAATGTGTTGATCTCCATGAGAAATGAAACAGATATCTTTTGAGAGATTCTATGGTGGGGGGGAGGAAGGTGTGCAATGCATCACTGTTCCATGATGTCAGCCTTCAATATTAGAATCATCTTGTGATTACCGATAGATTTTGTATTGACCCGGTTTCTGCCTTAAGTTGTATGAAGGGCTTTTTTCTTTACACCCTTTATCCTTACATTTCTTTTTCATTCTTCAACCCCTTTAGTGCTTATCAAGACTTCATGACTAGTACCTTATTAGGTTTGTTCAAGCACTAGCTCTATCTCAATCGGCACTATTCCCTTATTCTCATTTTACTCCCTTTTTCAATCATACCTAGGACTTCTATTCTATCTCTATGGAGGTGTTCCTGGGTAGAACCCATCCGGTTCTGGCTGGATCATGAACGAATATACCTACTAGAAACCCGACATAATAACTCCTTGAGAAACAAATGTTTGGTCGGGTTCTTATTGAGTATTGTCCATGAGGATCTATAAAAACCATTGATAAAAATTAGTCAACGTGTCTGAGAAATCATTTCAGACACATTGAGAGTTTCCCAGAGTTACCAAAAAAAAAAAACTCCCCTACACAAATTTACCAATTATGAAAGAGTTTGCACATGCGAGGTTTTAGGAACGACCTTATAGATTGAATTCGTATACCGTTATAATCCGAGATGATCACATTTTAATCACTATTCTCACCCCTCAAAAATTGCATATTGGTGGTGACAATTTTGACAATAGTAAAAATAGAAAAACAAGTTAATGTTTGAAATTCATAAGAATCTAATCAAGTCTGGGGAGAACAGGAGTGCATGCAGAATGAACTAATTATTATACTCCCCCTCAATAATAGAATAAAGTGAAAACTTAGATTGGGAGTTTGTTGAGCATACAACAAATTATAAAAGAATTTTGAAAAATTCTTTGAAAATATCTCGAAAAATTTGTGCTTAAACATAAATAATGTCAGATATATCGTATAAATTATCATTAACTTAGTGGCTCTACTGATAAGTCAGAACTTTGAAGTTTATATGGCATAGCTCAAGACCGAAGGGGAAAAGAAATGTTTTTTGGAAAAAAAAAAAACTTCCTGTTGTTGAGGATAAATGTACATATTGAACATTGTCCTTCTTGAGACCGAGTAACTAAGCTGAGAGCATTTACTTAAGTCGTATAAGAGAAAAAGTGAAATACAAGTTTTGAAAGCATTTAAAACTCTCGCTAGAACTTCATTTATTCACCCATGTTAATATTAGGCAACATTTCTAAGTGCGCAAATGTTATCGATTGTCGAGAGACATGTCGGAGAAGATTATTTTTGTATTTTTTGAAAATTTTTGATTTTGTATTTTGCTTTTATAGGTTTTATATTTTTATATTTTTCTTTTCTAATAAAATATATACAGTTGAGTAATGTTTTAGACACACAAAATAAGGTACGAGAGGATGTGTCTAAAAGCATTAAAGCTTGGTTTTCAAAAAGCTCCCCCTAAAAAATTGATCCACTTATAAAGAATGATTCATATTTTGAAAGCGACATGAGGAGGGAGTGTTGGACACTAAATTTTGAAAGATTTTGAAAATTCTTTTGAAAAATTCTGGAAAAAATTGTGTTCAACGGTTTTGAGAACAAGAACATTTCTCTTCTTTTGAAGGTAAAGCGCACTGAAGCGTACACTCCTCTTTTATCTAAAGCTCGAGTTATGCACTAAAGTGTACATAAGCCATTGACTTGAGCTAACAAACATTAAATGTTTCAAAAGTAGCTCAAGAACAAAAAGATTTCTCTTTTCGTTGTTAAGGATAAACGCACTGACACATACATTTTCATTACGGGTTGCAATCTAACATTTGATTACAAGCCATCGCTGAAGATTAGAGAACAGCAATTGGATCGATAGAAGTACGTTGTTTCCTTAGTCTTGATAACCTGCCAAGAAGAGAAGCAGAATTCGAAAACCCTTTGCTTCAAGGTTTCGAGGGATTAGAAGTACTTGCATTGTCACACATAGATTTTTCAGACTGATTCTCGATGTTACTGGATGCAGTTAATTTTCCACACATGGCAAAAATTTCGGATTTATCATTTTGAATGGCAAGCGTAATGTTATTACATTCAGACGACATGTGCTTCTGATTCTTAGGAATTTGGGAATTCCTATGATTTTCTTCTATTTTCTCGACGTTATTCGAGAGGCAACTACTCTTAGACTTAGATGGGACCCTATCAGTATTAGAATTGCTCCTAGAATGTGGTCTTCTAGTCTTAGCAGTGTTGTTTACTCTGGTAGAAGAATAACTGTTTGAGTCAGAATTCGCTTGTTGCTTATGAATAACATTTGGCTGAGAAACAGTGATTGGTTTTATCCTAATGCTTGTTTTAACGGGTTTGTTAGGAACAACATTATCTACCCTAGAGGTCTTAGAAGATTAACCTAAAGATTCTCGGGGAAATCACATTAACTTGTTTGCAACAACATTCGATTCTCGGTGTGGAGGGTGCCGCGTTTTGAAGTGACTTATTGGACAATAGCAATTCGCTTATCACTTTAGGAAAACGAAGGATTAGAAAAGAGTACAGAATAAAGTTTTGGTTCAATGAGAGAAGAAGGTGGTTTTCCCAGATTATTGCTTTGTAACTAAGTATTCTTATGTAACCTTTATGGTGCCTTTTCAATTTAGAAACCTTATCACCTAACTAGGCTACATTGTTTTGCAAAGAGTCAAATTATTGAATTGGTCTGAGCTAGTTTTCACTTTGATTAGAGTCAAACATTTTCTTGTATGTGGCTAAGATGAGCATTTTTCTTTGGTGCATAACACAAAACCTGAGATTATAATGACACGTTCTCATCATTTTGGTTTCTAAGACAAAGGGTCAAGGGTATTTGATGCACATTGAGTATCGCTACTCTTACCCTTGAGATCTCCCAACTGAGCTTGCAATTGTTTGATCTTTTTTTGCATGTCATTATAAGCTTTATCATATGAAATCTTGTCATATTTGCATTCTCATATTTTTGTGTACCAATTATTCAAAGAATGCCCCGTTTTACTTTTTTTTCTTTTTCTATTTTTAATAATGCAATTTTCAAGTTTATTCTTTCGTATGAACAAGCAGCTCAGTTTAAAGATCAGTAGACTGCACTTCGTGAGTAAGCATATTGTATATATCATGATCATAAGAATTTTTATCTTTGGGTACCTCAGTTGATCCATCTGAGTCATAGACGGGAGCATTGTCAGACTAAGTTCCAGATGTGGATGCTTGCTGTAATGTATCCTCTGAAGTGAAGTTCACTTTTACTCTCTTTGTTTTCTATCAAGAGCATCTGCAGTAGTCATGAACTCAAATTCCTCTTGAGTGCTTAGGTCCCGCTTCTTCCTTGAGCAATCTGCAGCATGCTGAAAATAAGTCACATCCCCATTTCCTTGACTTTACTATGCAGTTCTGGCATAATGACCCTCTCTTCGGTAGTTGTAACACCTTATCGGATTACCATTGATACCATTATCATTACCCTCAGCCGGTGCTGTAACAACATTTCCATTCCCAAACTGATTTGAAATTTCTAAAACAACACTAAGCCCATTCATATTTTCAACATTCTGAATACCCAAATCTAAACGCCTTTGCCACAACTTCATTCCCACAGTTCCATCATGCTGCGCATTTTTGACTCACCTGATTTTCAACATTGTCCATCGACTATTTCATTTGATGTCTTGCTCGTGTTCATATCCGGTTGTGCAATTGATTATTGCGGGGAATTAATGAACTTCTTTGTTGTTGTTTTGTTGGAATGTGTTGAACTTTAAATGCTTTAGCATAAAGTATGTGCCATGTTCATGCAGTTGTGGGCTTTGAAACTGTCCTCGAGATCTGCATTGGTTGTGGCATGTAATCGTGTTGAATAGGTTGTTGACAAAGTTTGTTTGTGAGTTGTGGAATGATTTATGTAGTTAATATGTTATGATTGATCTGGGTGGAAAAGATGCAGAGTGTTTGCAATTAATGCCAAACAGATCATTGTGTGTTGCAAGAAGTCGTTGTTGCTCTAAATAGCATTGATGTTGATGAGTCGACATTAGCAAAGTGGTGTGAATTGATATGTAAGGATCAATAAGTGATCAGAGGGTGACTAAGATTAATTCAAATGAAATGAAATTAATTTCCATGGGATTTTACAAATCTATGATTGAAAATCAAGAAGAAATCGAGATAGGATTAATTGAAGAAGTTAAGGCATGAGAATTAATTAATTCCTGTGAATTTATTGAAGTTTGTTTAGATGATGAGGTTTGATGTTGTTAATTGATTGTCCTTAAAAGTTCAAGTATGTGAATTAAGCCCTAAAAGTTTAATGGTCCAAAGTTGGTCATCCAAAGAAAGCAAGTCTTCCACGAAGAACGCTTGTCTCAAAATCTCAACCAAGAATGTTTGACAAATCTCAATGGACAAATCGCAGTCTTTGTAACTTAGACAAAACACAATAAGAGCAAAACACAGTCAACATGAGACAAAATGCAACCTTTACTAGCAAAACTCAATGGTCAAATCGCAGTTGACTTAGAAAAAACATAATTCTTGAGAAAATTTTGGCAGCATAACGTTTAGATGTGCTAAGTAAAAGGTCTTCAATGATGAAGACGCAACACCAAAATGCAGTGAGAGGCAAAACGTAGTGAAGAGACAAACCGCAGTACCAAAACGCAAGATTTGAAGACAAACCTCAGGGCTTCAGGACAAAACGCAATTTCACTTTCAAGCTAGTACACAAGTCACTTTCACCCAGTTTTGTCCCTATTCCACCAATGGTAAACAAACAAAACGCAAGGCTTAGATCTAGGCAAAATGCAACCAAGATTTTCCCAATTTGACACAAACCACAACCAATAATTTCCTACTTTACACAAACCGCAACAAAGAAGATTTCTTCAATGTTCCAAATAACCCACCAAACAAGTTGTAGAACACCAATAAATAATGCAAGAGATTGTTCTAAACACGAAAGTACACGACTTTGGCAAATCAAACAACAAACAAAGCTCAAATCTTGATTTTTTCTTACAATTTTTTGAACAACAAAAAAAAAACAAAAAAACAAGACTTGTGTTTGATTCTTATAAGGACACGTTTAGGCTATGAAATAAGCTAATAAGCTTGAGCTTAACACAATAACCAGAGAATCCAATAAAGCAAACAAACTCAAAATCGTGGTTTTTAAACAAAAAACAAGTACGAATTTAGAAGATAATAAGCTCGAATTTAAGCACCCAATAAACTATACAATCACTAGGTAACTTGGTGCTCTGATACTACATGTTAGCTTATCAATTCACACACAAACACACGAATTTGCAAGAGAAAAACTAGAGAGAGAGAGAGATTGTAGAGAGAGAAATAAACAAAGAAAATGGTTACTTCAAATAAGTAGAGAAAAAATGGAGCAAACACCCTCATCTCACAAAACACCAAATTGGAGAATGCCTATATTGATTATGTACATGGGCCTAGACTTTGGGTTAAGTGGCTTTCCAAGGCTAGTTTGATCACTAATGGTCTAAAGCTCGATAACTAATGCCCAATTAACAATATAGAAATCCAAGAATATACACTAGGCTATTACAAGGTTCGGAGTCTTAATGACATCACTTCTCAAATACTAGGCCTAACAACAAATGATATCCTAGACATTAATAAGCACTTTTACAAACCACAATAAGTAAAGAAATTAAGGTCAAAATGCACTAAAAAGAAATAAGACCATTGTATAAGAAAAACAGTTTAAAAAGCTAACGAACCTACGTTTAACAAATTTTTAAAAGCCTTAAGCGTTATCCTATGGCTTAATGACTTTAGCAAGTCAAGCTTAATCCTATAAGCTACAAGATTATCAAAGAAAAAGCATTTTTGAAACACATATAGGCATGAAAAAAGCTTATGAAGAAGCTGTTTATTAAGCAGATTGCAACACTTTTTTGTTTTCTTTAAAAAGACAAATGATATGTTTTACGGACCTAGAATAAGTATCTTAAAGTATTCAAAATACAAAAAAGAGCTAAAAAAACACATTTAAAATCTTATACACAAACTATTTATGCAAGAAATTTCAAAAGCTAAAACTAACATTAACCTATCGGAATTTGAAATTGAAAAATGGAATTTTAAAACATTAAAACTTTAAAACTCTAAGTAGACTTGACAAATTGTATACCAAATGCACAAGACTTAATCCTACTTAACCAAGGTTTTCTTACTGCAATTAAACACAAAATGGAACATAAACAAAACTTCAAAAAACCTTTTTGAACAACAATCCAATATAAATAGTTTTAAAAACTTTCAATACCGAAGATTCTAAGTACTTGTATAAAACACCTTAAAACTTGTTTTTAATCTTAGAAAACTTTTTAAAACAGACTAAATCCACTTAAAAGCACTTGTTAAAGTTGGCTCACTGACCCAAAATAGTTTTAAACCAATTTTTACCCATTTTACCTTCTTAACCCAAACACTCTTTTATGTATCTCATATCCATCTTAAGCTTGGTTTTCAAAGATTTAAGCAAAGTTCTTTAAAGACAGATGGTTGACAATGAATAATAAGCAATATTAAGTAATAGGAAATCAGAAATAAGAACTTGAAATAAGCAAACAAGATAAGCAATACTAAGTGAATATAACTATTAGTTTTAACTCAAATCATAAACAAAGGAAATTTAAACAACAAGACAACATGAATAAGCAACAAACATTAATAATAAGCATAAATAAGTAGAAAATAAGCAATAAATAATCAGTGAAATAAGCCAATAGTAAATAAGCAAAAACTTGAAAAATGAAAACTTACAATGCCCTTTTCTTAAACAAAGGATACAAATGCTCTAGTAGAGCTTACTACAAAGCTTCTAGCTTGCCAAAGACAAGTCTAGTAAAAGCATAAGCCTATCCATTTCTGGCTTAACTCCAAAGAACTTTTGAGAACTTTTTGATTGAAAAAGACATAAAAGGGTTGTTTTTGGGGGCCTAATATAAACTATGGAAAAGTTTATATAGCTTAAGTTAAACAGCTTAAATAACAAGCAAAAGAGATTAAGAAAGCTTAACAAACATATGTTAAAACAAAAATTGTATTAATCTTAAAAACAGAATTTAACATAAAAACTTAAATTTCATTAACTTAAAAACAAGAGTACAAGGCTTTTAAAAAAAGTACAATAAGCTAAAAATAAACTAAGTTAAGCTAAAAACTAGATGCCTTCAAAGGCTTACAAGGTCCCTATTTGTAGAAAAATCTTCGTCTTGGGTCTTGGCCTTGTGCTTCTTCTGTGAGTGAAATGAGAGGTGGTGTTTTTCCTGGTGATTGTCTTTAAAATTCTCTCTCCAAGCCCATCCAATTTGCTTGGTCTCCCAAGGGGGATGGATCACATCCCTTGATTTTTGTCTTCGAGTCTTTTAACGAATAAAAATTAAGGGAATTGCAAAGGTGGAAATCGAGTTTTAATGAGTGGGAGTTAGAAGGTTGTGAGATGTGATGTTTGTCAAGTAGGTGTAGGTCGAGGTGAAAACGACAGGATGGTTAATAGTAGGTATGGCGGAAAAGTTTGATATTGGGGTGCAGCAAGGTAACGGGTTAAGGGCATAGGGACTAATCGGTGTAATAAAAAAGGACAACTATGTTAGTCCCTAAGGACTAACGGTGCAAACCAAGGTTTAAGGGGTACTACAAAGATGATTCATGTTGGAGTGCAGACTTGAAGTCAAACACCACAGAAGACGTCATCAGCATATGAAACTTCATGGAAGTTCTTGTTCTTTATCATTATGTACTTGTTAGGAAATTATTGTAAGTAATTCTGTATATCGTCCCGTGGGGGAAGATTGTTGGGAATTCACTTTTACGTGACGACATTACAGAATTACCATAGTTTATCATAGTCACATACGCGAGGACTAGAATAGGCAACTATGTATAGTTTAGAGGCGTATGGGCTATATATACCCTTCTATGGCTTCCATAGAGGGGTTGAGTCATTTGGCATTGTTGAGTCATTTGTATCCTTCATCCATTTTCCATCTAATCACAAGTCCGTCTTCCATCTCACTACTCTCTCTCGCTAAAATGGCTATCATGTGGTTTGACTCACCAAAACCACCGGATCATAGTTTTAGTGAATTCTTCATCCTCGTTGTATTTTTAAATAATGATTTTCATTTGATGCAAACTTAGGACTACTTGTTTTGAACTAATTTATCTCAATGAAACAATGAGGGTATTTTTTTATCGACTCATATAGAGGTCGCTCCCTATTATCTTGCGCTTATGTATTATGAAGTAACACCTCCCGTTACCTTTCCGCTGCTACATATTTTGAGGGTGTTACACTAATGTTGTTCTCTCTAATGACTAGACCACCTTTTGTTTGTAAAAATACATTTTTGCCTATAGCAGTATTACTAGCAACAAAAGGGACCAAGGATGGAATTGTCCCTTTGCATCTAACTCTCAGCCTTTCTTTATCATGTTTTACCAATATTAGCTTTCTCCTAGTTTCAATTGAATGTTTCTTAACTCTTCGCTTCAAAATTTCTTTATTAGCAAATTGTTGGCCTAAGTAGAAGTAGTACTTATTGGGACCTTGGTTTTTTGCCTTGCCTATTCTTCTTAATTCCCTAAGTTGAGTTCTCCTCTCAGAATCAATTCCATCATCTAAGTCACTACCAAATGAGTCATGATCAATGGCATCCAGATTAAATCATGTTTAGGGTCTGGATTGAAATTGAAATTATTCATACTTACAGGAACATCTTCAAGTATATGTTTATCATCATCAAACACTTCATCATGCTTTGGATCATAATCCAAATCCTCTGAATCACTACCACTTGTATCATTTTCTTATGTGTCACTCTCAACACTCTCTTCTTTTGTTTCATTATTCGTATCCACCTCCACTTCTTTGAAATTTCCCATAGGATCAACCCCTTTTGTCTCATATAGCATATCAAAGTCAACTACATTCTCAACTGTAGAACTGTTACCTACATGAACTATTATTTCCTTCTTAGTGATCTCCTTCTTAGTGTTTACATAGTCACCTAGTATCTCATCAAGATCATTATAGGGATCATCATTCTCTTCTACAATTGATCCTTTATCAGAACTAGCAGGCTGTTTTTCTCAATTTGTTATTACTTCACCAATGCTTAATGCCTTAGAGTTAACATTGCACCGTTTGTCCTTGTAAGCTCATTAATCGTTAACAAAAGCTTACGTTCTTCAACGACAACAACGATTTCAACATCAAATTAATTATTGTTTCATGGTTTTTTCTTGATTTTGTAAAATCCCGTGCAAGATACGATTCTTCTCTCGGTTTAAATCATAGAATTGTAAAATCCCGTGAATGTTAATTGATTTCAACAACACAACAAACACGATACATAACACTAAAAACGATCCGAATAAGATTCACTAAAACGTCAAAAAGGCTAGATTTGGAATTAATTTTCGAGTGACTACGGAGTTGATCGGGTATCACTTATTTGAGATTGAAGTGGCATTTTACGAAGGCGTGTTCTTATTTTATCTTGAAGCGGGTTGGTTGGATGCATGAATTCAATGATAACTTTTCTCGAGCATTAATTTAAGTTGAAGACTTGGGTTTATCTAGTTTCCAGCAGTCAAGGAGGTGGGATAGTTAAGATCCTTGTTAGACTAATCACATAAAGGAGTTACATTGTAGTGACTCATGTGTCACACTGCTTAGTCGTTATGGATAATCGCAAGAGGTGATAATGTCCCTCATACTTGACAAGGTTTGGATACTTAGAGATTTGCTTGGAGCACAAATTCTCTACACCGTTCTTCCAACATTAGCGCAAGCTTAAGTCACAAGAACGGAAAATTCTCCTTCAGTTTCCAGTTTGGTATATCTGGTTTACTTCATCAGTGAGTTTTACTTCAAAAAGCCTACAAGACGATTGGTAAATGACAGCCAGAGTAGCGGTATGAGTAGAGATTTGATCAGCAATGATTCTCACTGTTAGATCTGAGCTAATTTATTCCTCACACAAGTACTCAAGTAAAAGCGCGTACAAGGTGTTGCTGATTCCCGACGAAGTCGAAACCATCAAGGGGGAAGGAGAATATTCACAACCTTGTAGCCTTTGCGAGGAGAAGAATCACCCTTGAGCCTATGACCTTTTCATAGATTCTTGAAAGCTCTGACATGAGCCACCTTTCTTGAATTTATTTAAGTTAGGCCCATGCCGGGAAGACAGAATGTCCTAACCGCAGAGAATATCACACTTAAACTATGGCTTGTTTGGTGGCAAAATCTTCAGAACAAATGGGGAAATTGATACTTAGAACTTTTGTATTCATATTTGACTTTCCAGGGAAGCGGTGTGAGAAAACTATTCAAGCGTGAGAAGATACGTTGCAGATCCCAGTAATGCTTACCCAAAACGATCAATCCCTAGACTTATTCTTAAAGGATCAGTGAAGTTTGATGTGGTCTCCAACCAGTTCCGCGTACACATAATTATTCAACGCTTGTAAGAAGCATTGAACCTGCTCAAGAAGGAATGCTCTATTGAGGGGGGGGTGGCAGCTTTGAAGCTCTAAATCCAGAAAATGTGGCACGAAATAGGGGAAGCTAATCATAAGCTTCTCCTTAACCAGAAGAGGTATGGGATACTTAAATTCGAGCCTATTACAGTATTTCTCTACAAAGTACTACAAAGATGATTCATGTGGAGTGCAGACATGAAGATCAAACACCACAGAAGACATCACAGCAAAAGAAAGCTCATGGAAGTTCTTGTTCTTAATCATTATGGTAATTTGTAGACATTAATTGTAAGAAATTCATTAAATCCGGCCCGTAGGGGTAAGAAATGTTGTGAATTCACTTACGATGACGACTTACAGAATTACCATAGTTTATCATAGACACATACGCGAGGACTAGAATGGCAACTATGTATAGTTTAGAGGCAATGGGCTAATAAATACCCATCTATGGCTTCCATAGAGGGCGTTGAGTCTTTTGGCATTGTCAAGATCAATTTGTATTCGCTTCAGCCATTTTCCACACTAAAATCACAAGTTCATCTTGCCATCTCTCTACTCTCTCTCTCTAAAATGCTTCCATGTGGTTATGAAACACCAAGACCCACCGGATCATTTTTACGAAGACCTATCAGTGGTCATCGAAGATTGGACTATGGAGCCAAAGGACGATGCAATGATTAGGAACTTTTTGAATAGTAAGTCATGAAACGAGGTCCATTCTATTAGAAAGAGATTATCTTTGATGTTTGTTGAAAAGTCAGGATTCGTTGTGGAGTTTTGCAGTCCTTCCCGGTGGAAAGAATTGAGCAAGGAAACGAGTAGTAAGATCATCCCATGTTGTGATGGATCCTGCTTGAAGACGTTCAAGCCAATTGCTAGCTTGATTGCGAAGGGAAAATTTAAATAAACGCAGGTGTGTTCTTTCCCTATTTTCACCGTCAAGGTCAAGTGAGTTGACAAGTTTTAAGAAACCTTGAGTTTTGTTTTGTGATCCTAAGACCAAGAGTCCGGAATGAGCTATTCGTTTTAGCACCAACCGGATGTGTCGAATTCAAGAGTACCACATTGTTCCTTACAGGGAGCTCATGGAATTCCTAATAGCCCCTGAGGCTAGTTATGGAGTAATCTCCAAGAATATGGATAGGATTCACGTCTCCCGTGGTGGTTGACGAGAATGAATTACAAACAAATAACATGAAAAAAAGATAGACTACAAGAAAGCTAATATAACAGAAATAAAATATCACTTGAATGGATTCAAGCAAGTAGAACTAAGCTAAACTATGTTCGAAACCTAACTATTCCCCGACAGCGGTGCCAAAAACTTGATGGGGGTGTCGTTAAGACTTCTACATGAAGTTTTACAACTCCTTAGGCAGTGTATACCTAATCGATTGCATGTAGTATAGGCAAGACTGGGAGGTTGTTAATCTATCTCAAGGGGAACAGTTGGTAAGGCACGACAGAGCTTAACCGAGATCTACTAGAAATTAAAATGAGAGTATTTTGTATTTTTTATATTTTATAGAAAGCATTTAAATCAAAGGTTTGAGAGGTTGGTTTGATTAATTAATAAACTAATTATAATCTAAACTACTGGTGATAACTTTATGATAAAATGATGTATTTTCTTAATCATGCATTACTCATTAGATTGCTTCTCTTAATCTTGTTGCCTTGTCACACTCGTAATGATCTGTGTAAGTATTTCCTAAGTCATGAACGAATTACACGAACCCGCCGTCTATTAATAAACCTTAAAAGGCCACGACAATAAGGAAGTATTAAAGACTATTAAAAGGCCCCTAAAGTATTTAAAATGGAATAAAATAATAAAGAGGAATCAACCATAATAGGGTAAGGTAGTATGAAGACTGATACCTATGGTATCCATTCTACACACTCGCGTTTACCTAGACTCTATGCACGATGAGAAAAGACTATCTCTACACACACTCTTTCTAAAGCATAACAGCACATTCAACACAAGAAGCAACAGTAGAAAGACACGACAACTTTCATGCAATCAAAGCAAATACAAAGGTGGGTTTAGCCTAACATGTTAATAAAAGAAACCAGAACAGGACTAATTAAACAACAAATAGAACATATTGTGAATGATTAAAGAAAATAATCATACTTAATACAACATGAACAATTCATATACAATAGGTTTATTGAGGCCCTAAAGTCGGCCTAAAATATGACAAAATACGTAGGTTCGCTCCCACAAGTTATACAAAGTTACCCACTTAAAACCCTAAATCGGCTTAATATAATTGAGGAATTCATCACGACGACTCCATTGTGGTCACGACTCCGTCAATGGATAAGAATCTTCTAGGATCTGAATATGAGTTGGTTACTACCCTGACGCCGTCGTCAATTTCCTGACACGTCACTAGATAGATCGCGATGGTGTCGCTTTATGCCTGCGACTACGTCTCCACGCTCTGTACGCACAATCCTTCAAGAGACTTGGTGTATGTCCGTAGTCTTGTCTGTTTCTTTTCCAAATGAGCCCAAGTCAGGTGTATTTCCTCCAAATGCAATCCAAGTGCTAAAAACCTGAAAACATCACGATTAAGCATATAATCTGGGCATATTTTCATGATTTAAAGGGTTAAATGACCTTGAAATAGTATATAAAATAACACCTCATTAACAACAAGCTATGCAAAATTAGTCTTAGGATAATCCAACACCAACAAACTTTTAAACAGAAAATGAAATCCTAGACAACGAGGCTTATGATTTTAAGAATAGGTTGGAACGACTAGAGAAAAATAAGGAAATTAGCGTTGAATGTGAATGTTGTGTCAAAATCCATTCCAAGATTGAGTCACTTTCCTTAAAACTAGCTATGTTTGAAAATAGTAATCATGTTCTGACAGAAATTTATGAAAATCAAAGATTACACAAGATAAAAAGGGCATTGGTTTCATAGAGGATAAAGCTTCAACTAGCGAAGCAAAAATGAGAAAATTGGGTCAAGAAAGTGGCAAAATGCCCTCTGTAGAACCAACTGATCCGGTACCCTCTGCAAGGGAACCGGCCTGTGTATTCATAGGGAATAGGCTACCTACAGAAGATTATGCAAATTTAGACTCAAATGTAATAAAATGAACTAGCTCTGTATAAATAACTAAGAAAACAATACCTAGTGTTGCTATAGAGAATGTCAAAGAAACATCGGCTTAAAAACTTATTCAAGGACTTGGAAGAAGCAAAACACCCAAACACGACCCAAAACGCCCCATAGGAGACCTAACACTTTATACCCTAAGAGTGACTACCACCAAGTAGGTTGGAACTATTCAACACAACAAGGATATCAATTTCAACCACCTAACTTAGTCCGTGGGGACCTTGTCCACCATATCCATACATGAACCAACCAAACGGCATGTATACGCTAACACCCAAGAGATATGGGTGACGCAAATGCTTGAGTTCTTTTGTGATTTTAGGTACGCCTAAAAGTCAAATTAGAACCAATGAATGGAACAAATGAATAGTGGATGATCCATACTAAGACGGGCAACAAAGATTCTTTCTCGACATATGACGCTTATTTAATAAAGGTAACGTAAAGTAACAACCCGAGGTTTCAGGTCAACGTTTATCTCGAGCTATGACAATTATTTTTCTACGTAATTGATTATAGTCGTTTATGCTATATAAGGTTTGGTGAAAATTTCCATTTATTGGGTAATTTTAAGCCATGATTGAGTTTCTATTTGTTTTTAGCGTCTGAGAAAGTCAGAAAAATTTATGTTGTCGCTCTAAGAGTGTGATTATGTTATTTTTGTATTTTACGATGTTTCCCTGAGTTTTTGTAAAAATCGTATTTAAAGGTCGTGTTTTATGTGATTTAACGTTTTATTAAACGTTTTAAAGTAAATTTAATGGGATGGATTTAAAATATTTACTAATGTGGTGTGACCCGAGTCTTTGCCTGATTTAATTAATAAAAGAAACACATTGTACTAACTTTGAAGGACTAGTAAGAAAAGGGACCAAAAGTGCCAAAGTGTCAAAGATGTTTTCTATAAATAGCGTACAACACACACACTTATAACTTTTTAATCAAAATTCACTCTCTTCCTCCTTCCTCTCTACTCCACGACTGACCAAAGAGAAACACCACCACCACCATCAATTTTCTGACATGAATTAAAATCCGTTTACATATTATTGATCCTTGTATCAAGGCCTACAAATCCTACTATTAAAATCCTACATCATTAATATTCGAATAAGATAGATTTTTGGTTTGTTTCTTAAGAATTCAGTATAAGTGGGGTGTGTAATAATTGGCTAGATTATCGTATTAAGTCAATTGGTTTAGTTGAAAAAAGGTTTTGATTAGTTGTTTGGGTTTTGTCTTATTCAAAGAGCATGGGGGTAACCAACTTGGTTTTTGATATAGCATTAGAGCTTCTATTTATGTTTAATTATTGTCAAATTGTATTAATATTGTGCGTTGAATTATGTATATTGCTATAAGATTCAAGTGCGGAAATTATTAAAGAATATTGGTTATTGACCAAAGTTTAGATGGTTTTGTATGCTAAAATAGGATAAGATAAAGCACGATTTGAATAGTAGGATTATGTCAAAAATGTTGTTTTAGTATAGGTTTGGGTTGACCAGTCTGAGTCGAGTAGAGAAATTTTTAAAAGTTATTTTTGATAATGAAAAGTGATAGTGTTCGCCTTTAGCTACGTTTGCTAGTTGGATCGTCATGTAACTCTCTAATAATGAACGTTTTACGGCCGAGTCAAGTTTGGTTATTTTTTGGGTTAAAGTCCAACAACTGAAGTTTTAGACTTTTGAAAGACAAACTATGCGTATACATTTGAATATGTTTAATGAGCAACGTGTAAGAAATTTTATTATAATAGATGATGAAATATGAAGTTCAGATTATATTATCCTTACTTTCGGTAAATTTCTAAAAATAGAAAGTTTGTGGAAAACGTTATGATATTGTTAGTGTGTCAAAGTGAAATGTTTTGCGTCGCACTTGGAGATTGTAGTATATAATTGTATATACATAATATTGATATATATATAGATGCAAGTATCAATATAAGGGTTATTATACTTTTATTCTACGTACCGCACATATATGAATAAATAGGTCGCGGAGTGATACGTAGGTTAATTCGCTTGTTTATTTGTTCAATTGGGATCTTTGCTTAATGCGAGTTCATAGCTCGAACTTTAAATCTTTTTGATGTTTTAATAGAACCAGTGAGGGGATACATGTTATGTTTTTATAAAATCAAACACATATGATTTTATGGTATGCTGGACCCGATTATGAGATTGTTTCCGCATAAGTAGCTATTGTCGAAGTCCCTTATTTCATGAACCGTTAATGCCTATACGAGTCACGCTAATGCATTAAATAGATATATTAGGGTTTGCCAACCCTTTCCTGGTATGGAATCCTTGTGAACCCCATGTTCAAACGGACATTTGTATTTAGAAGTAGTAGTATATGACAAAAAATACCTTGTATTGGGCAAATTGACATTGAAAAGACAATGAATGTTACCAGTTTGGTGTCATGAGCTTAATGCGTGAAAGAAAAGAGATTGTATACATTGTATTCATTGCAATGTTTCTCGAGAACGATTTATGTGTTCAAAGTTATATTATAAATGAATATTATTTAAACTCTAAGAATTACATTCAACATTGTATGTTGACGTTTTAAACTATTAATCCCAGGTAACCAAGGATAGAAGAAACCGATGGCGTGGAGGTGTCGTGCGTTGTAGGATTTAGTGAAAGACTACCTGTGTGTTCCTTGTCTTTCATAAACAATGTCTTAAGTTGTTTTAAAACAATGTCTTTTATTTGGAACAATAGTTTTTCAAATGTTGTAATGGTTGCGGTTGCGATCCTGTGGGGACCTAAACGTGTTTATCTTTGATTAATAATGGAACACATGTTTGTTAAATGTCTCATTTGGGTCGTTTTCTATTATCTTGGTGTTTTGTGCTATTTAGTAACACCCAATTGCTAATTCCGCTACGCAAACCAAAGTTGGGGGTGTTACATATCAAGAGCCTAAGGTTATAGAGAACTAGGTCGAGTCTTTTTGAAAACCTAAACTATAAAGCTTCTACATGCACGCCAAGACTTCTCATTGCCATTGGTTACATGTGAAAAGAAAAGGTATATTTGTGCATGTGTTGTATGCATAAATTGTTACGTATTGGCACATTTATGCGTGTGTTGTATGCATAGATTGTTATGTGATTATATAATAACTATTATTATATATGTTTAGAGTATAATTGAGGTATATACTGAACGAGAATGTCATGAATTGTAAATTTTTATTTGTTGCGCTCTTATGCGAACTGTTATTTTGGATAATAGAATCTTAATGAACACTATTTGAGTAAGTATTATATGATATATTTTCAGATTATCATTGGTAACACGTAATTCCACTTGAACTTAGTGGATGATGTACCTAAAGTTGAAGACCGAATCCACACATGATGTTTTCCTGTTATCCACAGCCTGTCTTAGTAGACGAAGACGAGGACCCAGAAGAGGAGGAATTTAAGGAAGAAGAACCTTAAGAAGAAGAAGATGATATGGAAGTTGACATCGAGGAAGATGAGAATGAGCCGGAGTTGACATATCCTTATGAAGAGGTGGATCCTCTTAACCCTCCGCCTCCTGCTTCTATGTCAGAGCCTGAGGATGTGATTAGGGCTGAGGATATGGTTGAGTCCAAGGATGAGACTGTTCTTGCTAGTGTTCATGAGGTAGGTAAGTCGTCTACTGCCCCTTTTCTTCAAGAGGACAGTGATGGTCTGATGCCTGGTCTCATGAGGAGGGACATTAACTCTCTTTTTGGTAGGGTGGCTTCTCTTTCAAGATGACTATGTAGTCGCGAGATGGCGCATGCATTGGTCAAAAAGAAGGGAAAAGCAAAGGACGAATATTATGGTAAGATGATTTTAGATTTGAGTAATGAAGTGCTCTCTAGTGTGGAAGAAGGAGCGGCTGCAATGGAAAAGATGGTTAGAAAGCTTGGTAATGCTGAAGAAAAAGTTGAGTGTAAGAAATTGAAGAAGGAACTAGAAGAAGCAAGGCTTAACAACACATTTCTTTGTATGCAGTACGAACGAGTTAAGAGAGATATCTATTGGACTAGAGTTCGAGCTCATGAATTACTATGAGATATGATCGTAGAGGGATTTTGTTGTCGAAGAAAGACCGAATGAAGCTATCGATGTTTTGGTTGAAGATGAGAAGAGTCCTTCATCTGAGATGCGAGGATCTCCTCATGATGCTTAGTAGTTTAGTTTCAATTGTAGTTCCTTTTATTGTGTAATCACTAAACTGAATCCTCAGTTAGTAGAATTAGTGTTATTGGTTGTAACGATTTGTATCATTTAATGCAACAATGCAACTATGTATTAACTCTTTTGTAATGAAAAATGAATGACTATCTTTTGATTACTACTTGATGTCGTGTGACTGTGATTATGATTGATTTGTCATTGTACCATGTTATGAGTATACATGTTATGAATGCTTATCAGATTGTTTCAGTGTGACGTGACAGAATCATGCCTCCAAAGTCTGCACCTATGACTCAAGCTGCCATTCAGTAAATGATCAAGGAAAGTGTCAATGCAACTATCGTTGCTGAGCGCCCTAGACATGCAAATGCTGAAAATGATGCTAGAGGATCTGGACCAGTTAGGGGTCAAGATACCGCACCTGTTGTTCATGAGTGCACTTTCGCTAGGTTTATGAAGTGCAATCCTACTATTTTTCATGGTACTGAAAGAGTTGTCGAATTACAAAGATGGTTCAAGAAAACTAAGAGTGTTTTTGGAATTAGTAAATGTGCAGAGGGCAAGAAGGTTAAGTTTGCTGCTGCAACACTGCAAGGACATGTTTTGACTTAGTGAAATGCTAGGGTTGCAACCATGGGTTTGGAGACTGTGAACCAAATGCCTTGGACTGAAATGAAGCAATTGATGACTAAAAATTTTTGCCCAGCAGAGGAAATTCAAAGAATGTAGCACGAATTATGGAACCTAAAGGTCAAGGAGTATAACATTGTTGCTTATACTCAAAGGTTCAATGAGTTAGCTTTGATGTGTCCGAGAATGATTGAGCCTAAAAGTGTGAAGATTGATGCCTACATTTGAGGATGTCTGAGAACATCAAGGGTGAAGTTACTTCTTTTAAGCATGCCAACTTGAATGAAGCTATGCGTATGGCCCATAAGCTGATGGAACAAAAATCGCAAGCTAGAGATGAAAGGATTCTAGAAGGAAAGAAGCAAAGGTGGGAGAACTTTCAAAGTGGGAATAGTAGTGGTAAGAGCAACCACAATGATAACTCACACCAAACTTCACAGAATAACCAAAAGCAAGGGAATGCGAGAGCTATGACTACTGCTCCGATTGAGAAAAAGGTGTCTTCTGGATCACTTCCTATATGTGAACATTGTTTTACTTGCCATGATGGTCCATGTACGATCAAGTGCTACAAGTGTGGAAAGGTTGGGCACAAAGCAAGGTATTGCAAGCAAAAGAGTGTTGCCACGGGTGCAAATGCTCAGTCCATTATGACTTGTTATGATTGTGGTGAGCAAGGTCATACTAGGAACCGATGCCCAAAGAAGGTTAAGCAAGAGGAAACAAGAAAAGTTCATGGCCGAGCTTACGCTATTAAGGATGCTGAGCCGCAGGGTCCGAATGTGGTTAGTGGTATGTTTCTACTCAATAACTGCTATGCCTCTGTTTTATTTGATTTGGGTTCCGATAGGAGTTTTGTGAACACTAGATTTAGTTCCATGCTTGTTATCGATCCTGCTAAAATAGATACCAGTTACGAGGTAGAGTTAGCTGATGGAAGGGTAGTTAGTACGAACACTGTGTTAAAAAGTTGCACTTTGAATTTAGTGAACCATATTTATGAATCGATTTGAATGCTAATTGAGCTTGGTACTTCGATGAATAATCGGTATTGATTGTTGTCAACACGATAACCATTATTATCTGTGGCGAGAAAGTTGTTCGTATACCGTACAAAAACAAGACGTTGATAGTCGAAAGTAACAAGGGTGTGTCCCGACTAAAGGTCATATCTTGTATTAAAGCCCGTAAGTATGTCGAGCGAGGTTGTCATTTATTTTTGGAACACGTAACAGAGAAGAAATCGAAGTAGAAATGATTAGAAGACGTGCCTGTAATTCGTGACTTTCCTGAGGTGTTTCTTGATGATTTGCCGAGGCTACCACCGCCGAGGCATGTAGAATTTCGAATTGATCTAGTACCAGGGGCTACACCTGTTGCACATGCACCGTATAGATTGGCACCGTCTAAGATGATAGAATTGTCGGTACAACTGTAAGAACTGCTGGAGAAAGGATTTATTCATCCGAGTTCATCGCCGTGGGGAGCACCGATGTTGTTTGTGAAAAAGAAACATGGTTCTTTTTGAATGTGTAAATCTAGTGTCAAGAATCGTTATCCTCTCCCGATAATTGGTAATTTATTTGACAAACTTCAAGGTTCGAGCGTGTATTCTAAGATCGATCTGCGATTAGGATATAGCAAGTTACGCATTAAAGAAGAGGACATTCTAATTACTGCATTTAGAACTCAGTATGGACACTTTGAGTTCCAAGTGATTCCGTTTGGATTGAAAAATGTGCCTGTTGTATTTATGGACTTGATGAACCGAGTATGCAAGCCATATCTTGATAAGTTTGTCATAGTGTTCATCGATGATATTTTTGTTTTATTCATAAGGACGAAGAAGAGCATGGGAAGCATTTGAAGATTATTTTGGAGCTGCTTAAGAAAGAGAGATTGTACGCCAAGTTTTCAAAGTGTGATTTTTGGCTAGATTCAGTATTGTTTCTTGGTCATGTGATGAATGGTAATGTTTCGTGTTTATCCTCCAAGATCGAAGCATTAATAATTGGGCTAACACAAACAACCCAACGGAGGTGAGGCAATTTCTTAGATTGGCTGGTTACTATCGAAGGTTTATTGAAGGTTTTTCTTTGATTTCTAAGCCACTGACTAAGTTGACTCAGAAAGATAAGAAATACGAGTGGGGAAAAGAAGAAGAGGAAGCTTTTCAGACACTGAAGCAGAAGTTGTGTAGTGCACCGATCTTAGCGTTTCCCGAAGGAACATAAGATTTTGTGGTGTATTGTGATGCGTCATTTAAGGGTTATGGAGCAGTGTTGATGCAAAGGGAAAAGGTGATAGCGTATGCTTCACGACAATTGAAGACTCACAAAGAGAATTACACTACTCATGATTTGGAATTGGGAGCCATTGTTTTTGCTCTTAGGTTATGGAGACATTATTTGTATAGGAAAAAATGTGTGGTGGATTGAGGGATTTGGTTATGCATGAGTCGCATAAGTCCAAGTATTTTATCCATCTGGGATCTGACAAGAGTATCAAGATTTGAAGCTTTTTATAGGTGGCCGAATAGAAAGCTGATATTGCCACATATGTTAGCAAGTGTTTCACTTGTGCGAAGGTTAAAGCCGAGCATCAGAAACCGTCTGGATTGCTGCAACAACCTGATATTCCTATTTGGAAATGGGAAAGGATTACTATGGATTTTGTGAGTTGTCACACCTCGCAAATTTTCGTTCAATAATTTATCCGTTTCCATTTAATAATTTAAATTTTAAAGTTTCGTTTAAGTTTTACGTTAATCCGGGAAACTGTCCCGCGTAAAAACTAAGAATCGTTATCGGAAGCTTTCAGACTCGGACAAGAGCTTAATTCACGGAATTATAATAATAAAAATTTCAATCAATGTCATGTTCGTGGTTATGAATATTTACGTTTGCAATTTTTATATGTTTGGCGTGAGTTTACGTTTTTAGCGTTTTTGATCAAACGGAACCTCGAAAACCTACCACCTTTGCATGTAAACCCGAGATAATATTTGGTAACATGTTTAACTTCAAGATAATGTCCACCTCCCCCCTAAATAATTTTTTGACGCCTAAGTCCCAAACAAAACCACCATAATCCTAAATTAATTCAAGAGCATCTTTTTAAATACAACATCACATGCATGCATAAGAAGATAAAGTGACATGTTTGTTTTGTTCTCCACTACAACCCAATGGATCTTACACTTCACATGTTGACCTTTGGACAAAAATTCCACTTGTGAACCATTTAAGCTAAACTTGGAGCCAAAGTAGTAAGCCATTTAAGCTAAACTTGGAGCCAAAGGCAAAATTTTTGTTCTTTTCCCCTCTTCTTGACCACTATTGGCCAAACCCCTCAGACACAACCACTTTGTTTTTTTTGTTGTGTTTGAGTCACTTGTAACACTAAAACCCTAACCCTTATCTTACAAATACCTACTTATAAACACACACATCTCTTTTAGTTCATTTCATTTGGCAAAATTGTTTTCTCTTCTCTCTTGTCTCCTCTTAGCCTACGGCACACACTAACGCACACAATTCATACTTTTGATTTCTACCAAGATTTATACATCCTAAACTTCATTTTATCAAGATCTAAGGTTATTCCAAGAAGGTTTTCATTTGATCTCAAGGTTATTTCAAGGGTTTATAAGTTAGGGTTAGTTTTATATTTGGGTTTTATCCAAAGATCTACTCTTCTTCATTCAAGATCTGTTGTTTCCATCTTGTTCATCATCTTTTTGTGAGTAAACCCTAACTCCTTTCTTTAATTTATTTATGTTCTTACATATATGTTCAAGATCTATACATCCATATGTTTGTGCTACAATTTTCAAAGCTTAAAAAGTAAAGTTATATAAACAATAAAGTGTTAGTATTTTATGTGCTCACATCAAAGTATCAGGGAGATCGAGTGTTCTTGTATGCTGCAACAAAGATGGTGATGGGATTAAGTATAGAATAAGTGTGGTTTTGTTGATTAGATTAGTTGTGAACGGGTTTAGGTTATATTAGGCACTATTGTGAAGTTTGGTGGTGTTATTGAAAGCGTTTGCGAAATTTGTGCTTGCTGATCCAAATTTGTTTTAAGTATTAGGTCACTAAAAAAATGTTTTTGTTAGCCGAGAAAGTAGTTTTTGGATAGCTTATTCCGTATAGATAAGTTTTCATATCTCGCACATCAATATCAGACTTAAAATGGCTGAGTTGTGGCGAAATGAGTTTGGAAACGTTTTTGGGAAAATACTAAAATTAGCTTGCTGATAGGAAATAGAAAATGGTATCGCGCACTTTTGGATGTTTTTTGACTTTATAAAATGTTGGTGAAACCTAAATAATAGTAGTATACTTAAGTAGGGACCTTTTTAAAAAGTCACGAAAAATGTCGGATTTCTAAAACGGGGAAATTTCTAAAAATAAAACATTGTTACTTATTAGTGAGACAGACTTAGAAAGCGGACGTTTAGGTTCACCGATGTGTTTAGGGATAATGAAATCATCATATTTTAAGGGACAATATTAACATCCCGAAACTTAGAACTTTCCTAAAATAGAAACTTTCTAATGAAATTTCCTAAAAATAAACTGTCCTGTAAGACTCTATCGTAACCATAACTACAAACCGTATACTTTCAAAAATCACATTTGTTACTAATATAAACTAAAACGCAAACATGGTGATGATGTTTTATGTTCGTTAAGTGGTCCTATTTGACTTTTCGTATATATTACTCTTTTCTGAAGCGCGTCTTTTAACTAGGTCGCGGTTGTTAGAGTCGTTCGATATCGTTATTATCTCCATTGAATTATTTATTCACTGTTTACTTAAGGTGAGTTCATAGCCTAACTTTTACTCGTTTTGAATAATTGTTTTATAACTTAGGTGAGAAACATGCTTCTTTAAAAATTGACACAAGTACTTACTTGAGAAATTCCCCCTTACGTGTTGCTAAGTAACCTTAGGCCACTAATGCCTAATAAATGAACTGTTAATCACCTTATAACCGACTGCTGGTTAAGTGAGCGCAAGTGAATAAAATAGATTATTGGACTAATTCTCCCCTATCCGCGTAATAAGCACTTACTAGTTTAGTTGCCAAGAACTAACGTATATATGTCATGTCGTAAACTAGTTTAGTATGTCTTTGGTCGAACACCTAAAGGGCAAGCCTTATATAGCAGTGTACATGCTATCTTTCGGTATTAGCTTCGGTGTCATAAGCTTAGTGCAACGTAAAGCCTCATATATGTAAGTTTTATCAAGATTTCCAAGTGTATGATTGTGCAACATATGCAAACATCATAAAAAGTAATTACGTTTTCCTAAGCTCATGACACTGAAGCTCGACATATATGAATGCAAATATATTTTCCAACAAGTGTCCGCGAATGATGTGCTAACCCCGCAACATCCCAAATTCGACATGGTATGCGTTCGTTCCCAATGATAGCTAGTCACCCGAACGGGGATTGTCAATCCCTAATAGATCTATTCATAACATTCGCGCCCATATAATGTAATTCCCAATCACATCTATGCAATTAACAGTTCATGATTCATGGACATAATGGGTTATAGAAAACTTAGGCAAACACGTAATCATAGTATAAAATGTACACTTGCATCCAATTTGTAAAACAAAGCATGTTCTCACCCTAAAGATGTAAATCATTTAAATAATTGTAAAACATGGGGCTATGAACTCACCTTAGTAAATAATCCTCTAAAATTATAATTATATCCAAGTATGGTGGACGAATCACACCGTCAAATACCTAAGTAAATACGGCCAGTCTTAGTCTACAAATTTAGGCTAACGACTCAATGCATAAACCACAATAAATTTGCTAGTTTATATATATACTGTTACCACTTGTGTGGTGGTGTACACGTTTATTGTATTCGTTTTCCTCGTTTGCTCTTGGGAAGGTGTACGACTATATACTTTTAAGTTTACAAGGTGTTTAAGTATTAATAATAAATACACCTATTTATCATTCGTGTGACTTTAGTTATATAAGTATCCGTATTATATCACGACTAGTCTGATACCATAAGTGTTTATTTAAATCACATAATTATATAAAATACCATTAGGTTTTCATTATTGGCAAAAACAGCCCTTATAGTTTAAAATAGAATATGTACCGTTTATACCCCTGAGTTTTCATATTGATACGTTTAGTCCTTCTATTTTACAAAAAATACATTTTAGGTTCTTATGAGTTCCAAATAGTCCCTTAAGTTCAGGAATGTCAAAAACAATATTATTAATACACTAGCAGTATTAACAATATGCTAGCAGTACTAACTCTGCTAGCAGTACTAACTTCTGCTAGCAGTACTAACTCTGCTAGCAGTACTAACTTCTGCTAGCAGTACTAACCCTGCTAGCAGTACTAACTTCTGCTAACTTATTTCGACATATCCCAAACAACCCTAGTTCGCATATACTATAGTGTACACATCCTTTATTGAGCAAGATGAGTTGTTAAGTATTATGATACGTGACATGAAAGTGTTTACACTAGCAGTATTAAATATACTAGCAGTACTAACTCTGCTAGCAATACTAACTTCTGCTAGCAGTACTAACCCTGCTAGCAGTACTAACTCTGCTAGCAGTACTAACCCTGTAAGCAGTGCTAACGTAATGCTCACTATTTCGACATATCCCAAACAACCCTAGTTCGCATATACTATTGCGTACCAATCCTTATTGAGCAAAACGATGTTTCGTTGTAAGTATTATGATGGTGACTTGAAAGTGTTTCTGTTTTCCAACGTTGTGATCTCAAACCTCTAGGTTTAATATTTACGTGTGCATGTCATATTTAACATTTATGCTTATACACAAGATCTTATGTTACGTTGCCTTATGACTTTTGTTCTACTCAACAAGTTTATTTATGTTGGTATATTGTACGACGTGGGACATGGGTTGTGTAATGTAGTCACGACCCTTGTTTATCTTGTTAAACCATAATAAACGTTGCTTATGACACATGAAGCAAACATGAAACTTGAATATGAACGTAAGGATTAAGACACTACACGGGTCCTAGCTTCTTGAAGTATGTGTTTGCGAGTAATGTTGGCAAACCCACGTGTGGAAAACATGATCACGTAACCCAAACCTTAAGCTTTAAAGCTTTGTAAATACCTATAACCTAGCTCGTCTGTAAACCTTTTTATATAACATTGTATGAACAACTAGAATGTTTGTGGGTTCGATGTGAATTTTTAATGGTAGGTGTTTGTTTGCGGTTTGATGGCTCGAAACACATGAAATAAATATGTGGTGTAGTTGTTTAAGAGTGTTTTAGGGTGTATGTGAGTTTTTCATATAGTGTAAAGTGGTAAGTATACATGAGTAAATTATAGGCAAAATGTTATCTAGTTACATATTCCTAGTCTAAACCAACCAAAAACCGTGCCCTATCTAACTAGTGGTTTTGTTGGTTTTTGGATATTCACAACATAGTTTGTTAAAATCATCCAGGTACTATTCTTAATTACAAGATATATGTACAAGATATGCTTAGATACTTAAAATCTTATGGTTTGTGAGTATGTCTTGTGTTTAGTCGGTTATACAAAGGAAAAGAGAAGCCAAATGGTTATTAACCATTGTGTAATAGATTAGTGGGGGACATTTAGGACTAACATTAATTAATAGGAGTTTGTACATGTACTTAGCAATATCATGGAAGATTTCTAGGTGATTTGTGTGTACATATGTATGCCGTGGGTTTTCATAGGGAAGGAAGGATCCAAAGTGATCTTTAACCCATGTGTATTAGCTAACTAGAGACATGTTGTACAAATCTTAATTAAACTTGGATGTACATTGTACTTAGTGTAAGATTTAAGATTTTATGTTATTCTTGTCCCATCATTCGGCTCTAGTCGGTATTTAAACACCAAGATATTGATTTAATTTGGTGGTTAAGGTTTATAAGCGGGCTATTATTGTTTGGTCTAGCGAGTAATTAAGTTAGGTATTTCTGGGGTATGTCCAAATGTATTTTATTGCGAAACGTAACCCTTTTACGTGACCAATAAAAATAAAATACGCAAAGTATATAATTATCTTCTTAATAATTATATATTACTTGGTTGATGTAAAGCTTAATTTATTTGATGACCGTTTACATTAAATGGTTATTTCTAGTCTACGCGATTTAGCTCAAAAGCAAAATTAAAAGTAAACGCGTATCGAACTAAAATAATTAGTGACTAATAATAGGAGTCGTAAAATGACCTGAAATTTAAGAAATGTTACATGTTCCACATTAGCAACTATCCAGAGAAGTACCAAGTGAAGTATGCTACGTGCACGCTTCTGAATAGTGCATTGACTTGGCTGGGCACATCTACTTGGGAACTCTATAGGAATATATTGGGATTGAGGCCGCCTATGATATAAGTTGGGCAGAGCTTATGAAGTTGTTAACAGAAGTGTATTGTCCAAGAAACAAGGTTCAGAAGATGGAGACCGAGTTGTGGAACTTGGCTGTAAAGGGAAATGACTTGACTGCTTATACTAGAAGATTTCAGGAATTAGTGTTGTTGTGTACTAGAATGGTCCCAAATGAGGAGGACAAAGTTGAGAGATTCGTTAGAGGTTTGCCTGACAATATTCAAGGGAATTTAATCACTACTGAACCCACTAAACTTCAAGATGCAATACGTATTGCCAAAAACTTAATGGATCAAAAGCTAAATGGATATGCTAGAAGTGCTGAAAACAAGAAAAGGTTAGATAACAACCTAAGAGAAAATCATGGATATCAACCAGTTTTCAAGCGGCAAAATGTTGGAGGCCAGAACATGGCAAGAGCTTATACGGCTGGGAACAATGAGAAAAAGGGGTATGTTGGATCTCTTCCCTACTGCAATAAGTGGAAGTTGCACCATGCAGGGCCGTGTACTGTGAGATGTGGAAACTATAAGAGAGTCGGTCATATAACTAGGGATTGTATGGCTATAGTTACTCTAAACACTCAGAGAGCCCTAGTTGGAAATCAGCCGGGTATTGTTTGTTATGAGTATGGAAGGCCAGGACATTTTAGGAAAGATTGTCCTAAGTTGAGAAATCAGAACCGTGGAAACAAGAATGGAAACCAGACTGGAGGTAATGAAGCTACAACAAAGGCTTATGCTATTAGAGGAGGAGGAGCAAACCCCGATTCCAACGTTGTCACGGGTACGTTCCTTCTCACTAACTGTTATGCTTCGATGTTATTCGATTCGGGTGCCGATAGGATTTTTGTGTCGTCTACCTTTATTACTTTGCTTAATGTTGCACCATTCATTTTAGACACTAGTTATGCCATAGAACTTGCCGATGGAAGAATGTCATAAACAAATTTTGTTCTTAGAGGTTGTACGTTAGGATTATTAGGTCATCCGTTCGACATAGATCTAATGCCCGTAGAACTTGGTAGTTTCGACGTCATCATCTGTATGGATTGGTTGGTGAAGTACCACGCGTTGATCGTTTGTGACGAGAAGGTCGTCCGTATACCTTATGGAGATGAAGTGTTGATAATCTGAGGTGATGATTGTGATGGCAAAAGTAAGACGAAGCTGAACATTCTATCGTGTATGAAGACCCAGAAGTATATACAGAAGGGATGTCAAGTTTATCTAGCGCAAGTTACATCCAAGAAGACTAAGGACAAGTCAAAGGAGAAGCGGCTTGAGGACGTGCCAATTGTACGGGAATTTCCAAAAGTCTTTCTAGAAGACTTGCCTGGACTACCACATGCTCGACAAGTTGAATTTCAAATCGACTTAGTCCCTAGTGATGCACTTGTAGCACGAGCCCCGTACCGATTAGCACCAGCCGAGATGCAAGAGTTATCCACTCAGTTGCAAGAACTTTCTGACACGAGGGATTTATAAGACCCAGTTAGTTCCTCAACCTAGGGAGTCGCGTTTTTTTTTTTTTTTTTTGTCAAAAAGAAAGATGGATCTTTTCGGATGTGTATCGATTACTGTGAACTAAACAAACTTATTATAAAGAACTGATACCCACTTTCGAGAATTAACGACGTGTTTGATCAGTTGCAAGGGTCAAGAGTCTACTCTAAGATCGACATGAGATCTGGTTATCATCAACTCAAAGTTCGTGAGGAAGACATTCCAAAGACTGCATTTAGGACTCGTTATGGTCACTACGAGTTCCAAGTAATGCCGTTTGGTTTGACTAACGCACCGGCAGTATTCATGGATTTGATGAATCGGGTGTGCAAACCGTATCTGGATAGATTCGTGATTGTATTCATCGATGATATTTTGATCTACTCCAAGAGCAGAAAGGAGCATGAAGGGCATCTTAAGTTGATTATGAGGTTACTTAAGAAGGAGGAGTTGTACGCCAAGTTTTCAAAGTGCAAATTTTGGCTGTCAAAGGTATAATTTCTTGGTCACGTGATTGATAGGGAAGGCATTCACGTTGATCCCACTAAGATTGAGTCTATCAAGGATTGGGCGTCACCCAAGACACCAACCGAGATTCGTCAATTTTTAGGTTTGGCCGGTTACTACCGACGATTTATCGAAGGTTTCTCAAAAATCGCTAGGCCTATGACGAAGTTGACTCAGAAAAGCGTGAAGTTTGATTGGGGAGAAAAGGCAGAGGCTGCGTTTCAGCTGTTGAAACAAAAATTATGTAGTGCGCCGATTTTGGCTTTACCTGAGGGAAGTGAGAACTTCGTGGTATATTGCGATGCTTCGCATAAAGGGTTGGGTGCAGTTTTGATGCAAAAGGAGAAGGTCATAGCTTATGCATCTCGCCAACTCAGGGTTCATGAGAAGAACTATACTACACACGACCTAGAGCTTGGTGCAGTAGTGTTTGCCTTAAAGATGTGGAGACACTATCTGTATGGTACAAAGTGCGTTGTGTTCACTGATCATAAGAGTCTACAACACATTCTCGATCAGAAAGAGTTGAACATGAGACAACGACGGTGGTTAGAGTTGTTGAGCGACTACGATTGTGAGATTCGATATCATCCAGGGAAGGCGAACGTGGTGGCTGATGCCCTAAGTCGAAAGGAGAGAATTAAGCCACTACGAGTTCGAGCCTTAGTTATGACTATTAGTTTGGACCTTCCTAAGCAGATTTTGAGTGCTCAATCGGAAGCCAGAAAAGAAGAGAACTTCATCAACGAAGATTTGCATGGCATGATTAACAAGCTAGAACCTCGTGCTGACGGAACGTTATGTTTGAACAATCAAAGTTGGATTCCGCGTTTTGGAGATTTGAGAGCTTTAATTATGCATGAATCCCATAAGTCAAAGTATTCCATCCATCCTGGATCAGACAAGATGTACCAAGACCTTAAGAAGCTGTATTGGTGGCCCAACATGAAAGCAAAAATTGCCACCTATGTCAGCAAGTGTTTAACATGTGCCAAGGTTAAGATAGAGTATCAGAAACCCCGTCTAGTTTGTTGGTTCAACCAAAGATCCCACAATGGAAATGTGAGAATATAACAATGGACTTTGTGACTAAATTGCCAAAGACGGCAACTGGTTAGGATACGATTTGGGTAATCGTTGATCGTCTCACTAAGTCTGCACATTTCTTGCCTATGCGAGAGGATGACACGTTAGAGAAGTTGACGAGACAATACTTGAAGGAAGTAGTCTCAAAGCATGGAGTGCCAGTTTCGATCATTTCTGATCGTGATGGGAAATTTACTTCACATTTTTGGAAGTCTCTAAATAAAGCATTAGGTACTCGATTGGATATGAGCACCGCTTAGCACCCAGAGACCGATGGTCAGAGTGAGAGGACCATTTAGACGTTAGAGGACATGTTACGTGCATGTGTACTCCACTTTGGAAAAGGTTGGGATAGACACTTACCATTGGTAGAATTTTCGTATAACAACAGTTACCATACCAACATTTAGGCTGCTCCATTTGAGGCATTGTATGGGCATAAGTGTCGATCACCTATCTGCTGGGCTGAAGTTGGAGATAGTCAGCTCACTGGCCCAGAGATTATCCATGAGACGACCGAGAAAATAGTTCAAATCAAGAGTCATATTCAAGCCGCCCGTGATCGTCAAAAGAGCTATGCCGACGTTAGATGAAAACCTCTTGAGTTTCAAGTAAGAGATAAGGTCATGTTGAAAGTATCGCCATGGAAGGGAGTGACACGTTTTGGAAAATAGGGAAAGCTGAACCCTCGTTATATTGGAACTTTTAAGATCATTACCAAAGTAGGAACCGTCTCCTATCGTCTTGAACTCCTAGAGAGGTTGAGTAGAGTTCATAGTACGTTTCATGTCTCAAAATTGAAGAAATGCATGGCTGATAAACCGCTTGCTATACCATTAGATGAGATCCAAGTTGACGACAAACTACACTTTGTCGAAGAACCTGTTGAAATCATGGACCGTGAGGTCAAGCGTCTAAAGCAGAGTCGTATTCCAATCGTTAAGGTACGCTGGAACTACATGAGAGGTCCTGAGTTCACCTGGGAGCATAAAGACCGAATACAAAAGAAGTACCCGCATCTTTTCCTGAATTCTGCACTGGTGGCAGATACCACGTCATGAGCTTTGGGGACAAAACTCTCCTAAAATGGAAAGAATGTAACACTCCAAGAATTTCCGTCCAGTAAGTTAGCCATTTCCATTTAGCAATTTGAATTTTTGAAGTTTCGTTTAGCTTTTGCGTGTAACGGGGAAGTATTCCCGCTTTTATCTGAGAATCGTCTCGGGGAGCGAACCGGGATGCCTAACATTGTAGTATTTTGGCAATAGCCACGTTTTTACATTTTAGGTCAATATTTAAAATTTCAGAATTTTTGGTGATACCATTATTCGTTTCGTTACTTGCGTAAATCGTGGTTTACTCATAACATAAGCTTATGCATGCAAGACTTGGAAATTAAATCAAGTGGGAAGCACTAGCAAAATAAAATGAAGAAAATTAGTTGGTCCCCCCTCCCCTT